>PVJC01020556.1:0-29205 GCA_004026665.1 Murina feae
CCATGTGAGGACAGAGCAAGAAGGTGGCCATCTGCAAGCCAAGGAGAGAGACACCTCAGGAGAAACCAAACCTGCCAACACCTTGATCTTGGACTTCTAACCTCCAGAACCAGGAGAAAGTACATTTCCTCAGGCTGTTTAAATCACCGTCTGTGGTACTTTGATATGGTAGCCCTGGCAGACTAGTCCTGTGTCCCCATGCCAAGGGGAAAGCTAAGGGGTCAGGAGGGTCTCATGCCAATGGGAGGCCCATCGTCTGCAGCAAAGAACCTCACTGGTGGTAAGAGATTAAAAAGACCATGGCTGTTCTCTTTTCTGTGTCCCATACTGACCAAGGCCTCTTTTTCCTCCATATTTTAAAATATTTCTTGCATGTAATTATTACATGTATCCAATTTTACTGTAATTTGGGGGCAACATGGGTGGTTAATATTGCAGTACTTAATAGTCTTTCACCCCTTGACACAAAGCATTTCCTTCTGGGTGTTATTTCCTGATTAATTCCCCCACCCATTGCTTCCGTTTTCTCTGCAGCTCCTCCTACCCTCTGCTCAGTTCTCATCTACCCTCAACTTTCTCCTCCACTACACAGAGTAGTTTAGCTCTCTCTTTGATTTCCTATCTGCATCAGACACTCTATCTTTTTTAAAAAAAACTAAAGCAGCTTATCAATATATGTACCCCAGAAAGAGACTATGGTACACCCCCTAGGAAGCAAAAATAGGTGCATTTTCTTGTGTTTCTTGTTGTACTTTGTTTAGATGATAAACAGAGACTAAAAGACGCAAATCATAATGATTCAGTTTGGTGAATTTTGAGAATTGCACACTCTTACATGACCACTACCTCAAACAAAAGGTCCAGTCATTCATCACCCAGAAAGTCCCTTTATGTCCCTTTCTAGTTAATTCACAGCTTTCCTCACAGACCACCTGATTTCCATCAGCACAGACTGATTTTGTCCATCATCAAACTTCACATAAATAGAATCAAACAGTGTGTGCTCTTTCGCATTGGAATCTTTTTGTTTAACATGCTTTTGAGATTCATTCACGTCATTGCATATGCCAGCAGTTCATCCATTTTCATTGCTGAGTAGGATTCCATTCTGTGAATATAGCACTATTTGTTTCTCTCTTCTCCTATTGGAGAACATTTGGGTTGTTTCCAATGTGTAGCTATTGGAAATAAGGCTCTACAAATTCCATGAGGTACAAGTCCTTTGGTGGACATATGATTTTCTGTTGTGATTTTTAAAGTATGCAGTATTTTATTCTACTCCCAAATAAGTAAATTTCCCTACGCTATCATCAAAATCTACACTTAACACCACATATTGATTCTCAGGACAAGGTAACAAAGGCATGAATTCAGTGAACTCTGCCCCAGAGATCTTCTTAAAAAGATCTATAAACCTGTGATATCTGTTTCTGAGACTGTTTCCACAGGCTCTGCCCTTCCCCTGAATGCTATCTCTATAGAGTTGGCTTTCCTGGCAGTTATTGCTATCCAAGTTCTCATTATATGAACTCTTGCTATCTAAACTCAGGGATTTGGACATTGTTTTTGAGATGGTTTGGCATCTCTCAGGATCTCAACTCTCATTCCTGTCTATCTGAGACTCAAGCACAGTCTGATTTGGATATTGTGTTTCACAATCCTCCATTTAAAATTTCTGGACTTGCCTGGCTAGCGTGGCTCAGTGGCTGAGTGTCGACCTATTAACTAGGAGGTAACAGTTGGGTTCCTGGTCAGGACACATGCCAGGGTCGTGGGTTCCATCTCCAGTGTGGGGCATGCAGGAGGCAGCTGATCAATGATTCTCTGTCACCATTGATGTTTATATCTCTCCCTCCCTCTCCTCTCCTCTCTGAAATCAATAAAAATGTATTTCAAAAAGTAATAAAATAAATAAAATAAAATTTCCGGACCTAAATGGAACTTCCCAAAGACAGTTGCTGGGCTTCTGTTTTGGACCATGCTTGCTAAAGTTCTGCCCATCATCTCCCTATGCAGAAGAAGCCTCGCTATTCTGTCATTAGAAAGCTCTGTTGTTGAACTGTACAAGGTCGAGTAAGTTATTTTGCTTTTCTAACCCTTGTTTTCTCTCTTCTATGATGAAATTGTTACTGTGTCATAGAGTTATGAGGAATACATGTACTAGATTACATGGCAAAACTCCAGAGGACTCAGGACTCTGGGTGGGCCAAGTTCTGGTTTCCTGTGAGTATCTCTTTGCCCTGTAGACCCACTCTCTCCCCCTCTGCCCTGCTTCACCCCATCCCAGAAGTTGACCTCTCCAGACTGCATTGCCCAAGCTACCTTCCTTGATCCCTGGCTTCTGGGTGGTATCAGCCAATGGGAGGCACCAGCAGGGATTGGAGGCAGGGAGAAAAGGGAAGTTTGGGTTCTTATTGCTTTGGAGTCCTGCTCCACCCTCTACACTAGCTGTGGTCTCACAGTGGCACTGCATTCCCCACCTAGCTCCTGGCAGGTGACCCTCTCCCATGGCTATGCCTATGGTGGGGTCCCTTCTGGTTTGAAAGCTATAAGGGCTCCCTACTACATGTAGTTACTGAGCGCTTCCATTCTCGGTTGCTTTTTAAAAAAAAAACAAAAACAAAAAACTCTACTCATGCCTTTGTATATAGTCCCTTTGTTAAAATCTCTCAGTGACTCCTCTAAATGTGCCATCTGTTTAATGCCAGGGCCTGGCTTGTGCCCTCACCCAGGCCCACAGGTGGTGGCATGGCTCCTGATGTACTGTGCTAGCTTCAGAGACTGTATCTCGCTGCAGCAGGAGCAGGTCTCAGCCAGAAGAATCCGCATTTGGAACTAGCTCTGTGCAGGCTTCAACCGTTTATGTGCTGAAAATAAAGAGAATGTCGTTCTCTAAAAGGGATTTTTTTTTAACTTTTGGCCAAACACCTCTTCTCCCTCCCCCCTGAAACACACACATACACCCCTAAAAAAAAAGAAAACGAAGAAGACCCTCTGGCTTGCATTTATGAGGGAGTTAAGCACGCAGTTCGCCTTTCAAAGCTCTTCACATGGAAAGGAAACCGGCCTTGACATTTACACAGTCCAGGAGAATTCCAGATAGAATTTGGACAGATTGGGAAGTTACCATCTTGGAGTGCGTGGGGAAAACAATCCTGGTGGGAAGATGTGGTGACATATATGAGACAATCCATAGATGTCAGGAATGTGCCGCTCTGCATGTGCCTCTCGGCTCCGCGACCCAATGGGACTGCCAAAAATATGCATATGTTCTTGATGATATCACATGAGAAGGCCATCCAATTAAAGCACTCCACAATAAATGCGAGGAGGATCATTCCCGAGTATATTTATGATTGCTTAATGTCAACAAAGGGGTCTTTTAAACACAGCACATTCCTTACCCTGCACTCCCCGATCATGCTAAACACATCCAAATGCACGGACTATAAAAGACGGAAGACGCGGGGCCGGCACCGGCCTCTTTGGTTTCTGCATCTGGCCAGCGTCCACTGGGAGAAATGTAAGTCAGAGTTTACCACATGGATTACAAATGTGCTGAATTGCAAGAATGATTATTAAATGAAAATATCCATAGCACCTGCAGCTTGTCCCGGAAAATTCCCCCAGGGTATTGTGGGTGCTTTTTACATTTTTTTTTTTTTTTGAGGAAAAGAAGTAAGACAGGGTGAGATGCAAATGGCAACTCCAGCTGCTTATGGTAGCAACTCCATTAATGTTCCTGAAGGGTTTACGGAGTCAATTCAATCAGGCTGCGCAGCTCCCATTCCCAGCACAAGTGGGGTGAGGGAGGGGCTGGGGCATTTCATTAGCCTGTTTCCTTTGAAGTTCCAATGATCAAGAAAATGAAAATAATAGGAATGTAAATAGATGGCAAGTGCCTTAGAAAACAAAGCCCGTCAGGGCCGAGGAAGCATGAAGCTGACTCCATCGCTCTGGCCCAGTGGTAGTGTTTATTCTGCTAGAAGGTCAGGGCATCTTCTGGAAACAGAAACTGAGCAGCTCTGTGGACTGTGTTGATTTAATACATGATTGTATATATAGAGAGAACACTCTGCACATATGTAATATTTGGCCGTGTTTCAATTAGCTTCTGTGTGTGTGTGTGTGTGTGTGTACGTACGTGTACATGCACCTGAAAACAGAACAAAACAAAAAGGAGAAGTTCAACAAAGTGGTTAATTTCTGGAATTTGCATTCCCGATAGTCAGTTGACCACCCAACCTCTGGAAGGACCTGGGCAAGTAGCTTGATCTCTCTGAGCCTTCATTCCCTCAAGTAGAAATTAGGGATGGTGGTTCAAGTCCTACCCAGGTCACAGGTGTCTAGAAGGATCAAACAGGTCATTTGTATCAAAGACAGTAAATTGCTGACTAAATGTTGGTGGTTATTATTAAAGAGAATTTCCTGCTGCTAAACTCTCACATATGACTCTAACTCTATCAAATGGATCAGCCATAAACATGCCTCACACATACCTGGAAATTGTAATCTGGCCAGCACAGTTTCAATGTAGGTAACTGCTTTTGGGTTAGTGACTAGGAAAAAGAATGCATACATTTAAGTCTCTTTTTAGGGTTTGACAATCAAAAGTACATTGACGTAGTATGTGCTTGTAATTTTTTATTGCTGTTGTTTTTGTTAATCTTCACCCGAGGATATTTTTCCATTGATTTTTAGAGAGAGTGGAAGAGAGGGGGAGAGACACAGAGAGAGAAATATTGATTAATTGCCTCCTGCATGCTCCTCGATCACAGCCAGAGATTGAGCCTGCAACTGAGGTACATGCCCTTGACTGGAATCAAACCTGTGACCCTTCAGTCCATGGGCCAATGCTCTATCCACTGAGCCAAACTGGCTAGGGCTGTAACTTTTTTTAATGGAGCTTTCACAGCATGAATATGACAGATATCTTAAAAGAGTTTAAAATATAGGTGTTTGCACCCCTTTCCTACCTGCCCCCCTTCCCACCTGCTGCCAATAAGTGCTGACTTCTAGAGGAAAGTTCTGTGGTGTTTCCTGGGCCCTGGGGCTTGTGGTGCTGATCTGGGTAAGTGGTGAAAAGAGAACTGAAATGAGCCTAAGAAAAGCTGAATTAACTTACCTTCTAGAAGGGCCGGAGGAAAAGCAGGGATCTGGAGATATTGGAAAAAGGCAGACAAAAGTGAGAGCCACCTGAGTGGAATTTTTGGATTATTTTAGGGCAGTTTTGAGCTGGTGAAAAAAGAGATTTCGTTAAGACTTCATTGCTGTCTTTGACATCAGTCTTAGCAAGATCTTTCTTGATATGTCTCCTCAGGCAAGAGAAACCTAAGAAAAAATAAACAAATGAGACTACATCAAACTAAAAGGCACAATGAAGAAACCACCAATAAAAAAGACAACCCATTGAATGGGAGAAGATATTTGCCAATGATACTTCCAATAAGGGGTTAATATCCAAAATGTATAAGGGACTTAACACCAAAAAACATCTAATTAACAAATGGGCAAAGGATCTGAATAGACATTTCTCCAAAGAAGATATACAGATGGCCAACAGACATAGAAAGATGCTCAACATCACTAATCATCAGGGAAATGCAAATCAAAACCACCAGGAAGTATGACTTCACACCTGCCAGAATGACTATCATTAAAAAAAAAAATCAACAAATAACAATGTTGGTGAGGATTTGGCAAAAACAGAACCCCTGTACACTGTGGGTGGGTTTGCATGTTGATGCAGCCACTCTGAAAAACTGTATGACAGTATGGCGATTCCTCAAAAAATTAAAAATAGCACTGTCATATCCCTAGCAATTCCTCTCCTGGGTATTTTTCCAAAGAAATCAACAACACTCATTCAAAAACATACATGCTCTTGAAACCACTCCTGCACAATACGAGCACCGTGGCATGGCGCATTGTCTTATTGGAAGAAGCCATCTCCATTGGAATGTGCCTTCAACATGATAGGATGAACTTGATCAGCAATGATACTTAGGTATGTTGTGCTATTCATACATCGTTCCACATGAATTAAAGGACCCAAATCATGCCAGGAAAACATGCCCCAAACCATAACACTGCCCCACCAGCTTGAAGGGTTATCCTCATGTATGTGGGGTGCATGCTTTCATGCTGCTTCCGCCAAATTCTCACTCTGCCATCTGCATGATGCAACTGGAAACGTGATTCATCGGACCACATGACTTTTTTTCCTATGCTCAACTGTACAATCGTTGTGTTCCTGTGCGAATTGGAGATGTTTTATCTTGGTAACTGCAGACAGCAAAGGTGTTCAAACAGGCCTTTGGCTTCCATATCCCATACAATGCACTGTACAGCTAATTTGCCTACAAATGTCAGGTGGTCATAATAATCTGGCCACTCATGTTCAAATATATCCCACATTCAAAGGCTGTTAAATCATGTTGTTTACCCATATCTTTAGAAAAAAATCACTTCTATTGTGGTAAACAACCTGCTTCCCTATTTATAATGATCTGGCCCTCTAGCAACTTTAGCATGAAATTATAGCTAATTTGCCTACAAACCTCAGGTGGTCATAATAATTTGGCCACTCAGTGTATATACCAATGGAATCACTGAGCTATAAAAAGGAATGAAATATTTCTATTTGCAATAATATCAATGGGCCTAGAGGGTATTTTTCTAAGTGAAATAAATCAGATAGAGGAAGACAAATATAGTATGATTACACTTATATATGGAATCTAAAAACAAACCCCCAAAATGAATAATCAAAACAAACAGAAAAAGACCCATAAATATAGAAAATAAGGTGATGGTTGCCACATGGGAGGGGAATGGAGAAAATAAAATGATTCACTGTGAAAGGAGGGAGGGAGGGAGGGAGGGAGGGAGGGAGAGAGAGAGAGAGAGAGAGAGAGAGAGAGAGAGAGAGGGAGAGAGAACAAGAACTAGTTATAAAGGCATGTGGAGCTTGAAGGAGAGGACAAATTCTAAATTTCTAGAATGTCTTCTGTAACCTTGGTGAAGTAGTGGGTGAGTCAACTGCTGAGACTCAGGTAGGAGACTCCAACTGTCCTTTTGTCCCCTCCAGAGTCATTACCTAGCTGTACAATGAAGAGGGAGAGCTAGATAAAACAATTTTAATGTTTACTTTTTCATTTCAAATCACTTTATTATTTAAATACCATTTTATTTTAAATCACAGATTAACAACAACAGCAACAGAACATTGTCATAGTATGATGAGTGAAATTCTGGGAAGATAATGATTTAAAGCAAACTTTAAAGAATTTTTTTCCTGTATGTTGTGTATTTCTACTACCCTTTGCCATATTCTCAGACTTCATAAAATAGTGTTTTGCAATTTTTCTTGAATGTCAGACTTTGATCTTTTCTAATTTGAATTGTATGTGCATTGAGCTGGAACACTAGGATGCTCAGCTTTATGTGGGTTTCATAAAGACAGTAAAAAAGTGACCATCTGAAGAATCTTAATATATATTTTGATGTTCAATAGATAACAAGTTATATTTCTAGTTATGAAAAGATGATGGCATAATTTTCTAAGGATTATGTGATATAATATAGAAAATGTCCAGGACCTATCTATATGAATCTATCTATATCTGTAGCAAAATGGAGAATGGCAGAAGGCTGAGGAAAAGCCCAAAAACTCAGGCCTGTTGAGAAGTTTGTTGATACAGTGCAGACCTGCACAAGGAATCAGACCCTTTTCCTACTGCCTGGCATCTTTCACGGTCTACAGTGAATCCTGGACCCTCAGTTTCTTCCAATGGATGAGATTGTTGGGATCATCTACTCATATCTACTCATCTCCCCCTCATCTATATAAATAAAAATGTAAATATTCATTTGTTCAAAATCATAAATCTCTAGGAAGCACCATCTGTTGGACATAAAAGCAACACACACTATACTAAATATTTTATGATTCCATTTCAGTGTTTCCGATTTACCGATTTACAATCCATGCGCTTTAGTGACGTCAAAGGAAGGATTGGTTGAAACCGTATTTCCCAATATTCAAATCAATTATAATAATCATGATTTGCTGAGTGAATGAGCTATTCTTGTGGCCAAGAACAAAGAAGTCTATGAATTTAACAATATTATTCAGTCTAACATTCAAAGCGAGGCAGTCACATACAAGTCCATCGACACTGTTGTGGAAGCAGATGAAGTGGTTAATTATCCAACAGAATTTTTGAATTCACTCGATCTGATGGCTGGGTACAGCTAGTTTAAAATAGAAAGCACTAAGCCCAAAAGTGCTTTAAATGATCAACCCAAACTCTAATAATTGGCTAGGGGCTTCTGACCCCATAGTTCAGTATTCTTGGGACCATATCAAGCATCACTGCAAAGTATCCTTACAAAGACCCACAAGCACAGGGCTCATCTCTAAGAGATGCACCAGAGAGGTGAGTAATGAAGAGGAAAGATCCCTGTCACATTCTGGAGCCAATTTCATAGAAGTGCCTCTTGTTTCTCTGTCCCCAGCCTCAAGGCAGCAGGCAGCAAGGTGCTTTCCAGATTCAGAGCTGGGGGCAAGGGATTTCCTTCTGGGAGGGGCTGCCTCCACTTGTGAATCCATCTCTAGGACTGGCTATTCCTGTTTATACTGCACAGGGCTGCAAAGCTGTGTTAATTATCTCCTCTGCCTTTAAACTGAATGACTGAGATTTCACTTGAAACATTCACATCTACTTAATATGCACACTCAATGTTAGAGAGGAGGCAAATTTAAGGATCTTTAATAACTGCATCTGATAACACATTGGATTCTATTTTTCTTATTACTTATAACACATTGACAAAGGCCGTAGGTAACATAAATGTAATGTTGCTAAGAAAACAAAACGAAACTCTAGTTTGAAATTCCTCGACTATATAAGATCCCTTTCAAGCCTTCTTTCTATTTCTAAAAATTTGCATTCTAGATTTTGTGAGCAGAGCTTCACTTATGGGATTTAAAAGAAAAAGTACAAACATATTGTATTTCCTAACCATAATCAAATGAAAAGCGTTATGTAAACCTGTAGCTCTTAGTTTAATTCTTCTGCTTTAAATTTCAATCTTCTGTCTCTGAGGTATGTGCAAACCAAATGAGAACTGTGGGAAGAAAATGCATGGCTCTGTTCAAATTCCCAGTGTTTGAGTATTGGCAGCAATTAGAGATTGATAGGGTCACAGGAAATTGTGAAAAATCATTTTGTGCGGTTGCCTCTCCTCCTGCACTCCCTCCCTATCATGCATGCTTCTTTAATTAGAAAAGGTTGCTGGAAATTTCCTCTGGCTTTTCAAGAGGAGAAGATACTATGTCTGCCTTAAATGACCCACCATACCATCCAACAATACTCACAGAATAGTACATAAGTATTTTCCTTATGTCCAACCTAATTTCTAAATATAGACTCTGCTTCTAGCTATGATGCAGTAGCTTTGGCAGACTCAACCTCTTGTAAGAACAAGTAGAATCTTGATTTTAAAGTGTCCAAAGGCATGAGGGAGCTAGAGATGCAGCAAGGACTTGAGGAGCCAGATCCTAGAAAGAAAGAAAGTTCAATGCATTGAGCACCCTGATTTTTTACTCAAAGCATTTGGAAATTTTTGGTGTAAGAAATTAAGAAGTCGGTCAGAGAGCCACTTCTACTGGCAGAGAAATGGTGGAACTTTGGAAAATATTAAGGGCTCGAGAGCAAAGTGAAAGAATAAAGTGTCAAAGCAAGATTGCATGTGAACATCGAGAATATAGAAATCTCCTCAAAAAATTAAAAATGGAACTCCCATTTGACCCGGTGATCCCACTCCTGGGAATATATCCCAAGAAACCAGAAACACCAATCAGAAAGGATATATGCATCCCTATGTTCACAGCAGCACAATTCACCATAGCTAAGATTTGCAAACAGCCTAAGTGCCCATCATCAGATGAATGGATTAGAAAGCTGTGGTACATCTACACAATGGAATACTATGCTGCTGTAAAATAGAAGGAATTCTTACCATTTGCAGCAGCATGGATGGAACTGGAGAGCATTATGCTAAGTGAAATAAGCCAGTCAATGAAAGAGAAATACCACATGATCTCACTTATTTATGGATAATAAAGACCATTATAAATTGATAAACATAGATAAATACAGAGACAGAACAGCTTTGAACAGACTGTCATTCTACAGCTGGAAGGCTGGGGAGGGTTGGGGGGGAATTAAGGGATCAACCGAAAGACTGGCATGCATGCATAGGAGCATAATTAATGGACACAAGAAATTGGGGGGGGGTAGGAGAGGAGGGGGGAAGGGCAAGAGAAAAAATAGAGACCTACCTATCACTTGTAATACTTTAAGCAAAAAATATATCATGATTATGGAAGAAGTACACAGCTTTAACATAGACTATGAAGACATTAAAATTGTTAAAGATTTTGCTTACCTGGCTTCAGTTCAAATGAAGACTACAGGCAAGACATCAAGAGAAGGCTGAGATTCAGGAGGGCAGCAATGAGGAAATTAGGAAAGATCATTAAGAGCAAAGCTGTATCATTAGAGACCTGAGCTCTGATGGTCCCCATCCTCATATTTTCAGTTACTACTATATATGGATATAAAAGTTGGTGAAGAAGGCTGGCAGGAAAAATCTGATTCATTTGAAAAATGGTGGTGGCACAGAGCTCTATAGATGCCCTGGGCTGGTGAAAAATGAACAAATGAGTCCTAGAGGAAATAAAGCCTGAAACATCGCTGAAGGCAAAAATGACAAACCTGAAGCTGCCCTCCTTCAGGCACATCATGAGAAGGCAGGGTTCTTTGAAACGGCCAATAATTCCAGAAAAATAGAAGGCAACAGGAAAAGAAGAGGACCGACTCTGAGATGGACTGACTCCATAAAAGATGCAGTAGGCATGCATCTACAGGGGCTGAGTAGGGCTCTTGAGGATGGGGCATTGTGACATCGCTCATTCTCACTGGGTCACCAGAACTCAGAGCTGACTCAATGACATGTAACAACACCAGGACAGAAAGAGATTGGAACTCTGGAGTTTCTGGGAAGCTAAAACCCAAGGGCCAAGATCCTAAGAGAAGAAAAGTACAGAGAGGTGAACCTAACATTTGGCACCATTTTTTTCCCTCCAGGTATTTGAAAATTAAGCCATATAGGACAAGAGGTGGAGATGCTATACAGAAAGCAGTTGAAAAGCAGAGCAGCTTATGTGATGCCAAATTTAAAAATGGAGTTTAGAACTTGGAAACACAAGGGACCACTGCAAGCACCTCAGGGTCTCAGTTCTGATTACTGGAGGATCATACTCTACAGGTAGAAGCCAACCAGAAGTAGACTGACCCTTTCAATGATGGAACCCAGTCTCAAATCAATTCAATTCCTGGCTTGAGATCATTTGTCCCCTCTTGTCTCCCAAAAGAAAGGTTGAATTCTCTCTGAAAGAAGATGACATCATCCAAAGCATTCCATTACTTATATACAATATCTGACATTCAATAAAAAATAATCAGGGATGTTGAGAAATAGAATAAATGAATAAATAGACTAGAGAAACAGGTAGGTGACCAAGATATTAGAATTATTACATATGGATTTAAAAATAACTGTGATTAATATGTTAAAAAAGAGATGGTAATATGGATCATTTCACCAGAGAACTAGAATCTATATAAAATAATTAAATGGAAATAGAGAACTGAAAACTTAATATCTGATTTTAAGAAATTAATAGATATATTTAATAGCAGATTAGATAGAGCTGAAAAGAGCTCAGTAATCTTGAAGTAGGTTAGTAAAAAATGTTTAGAGTGAAGCATGGATACAAAAAAAGAAAAGTATAGGAGATCCAGATATAGTGAAAAGTATAATTCAGGTTTTTAAATCTCTTCACTGTTGATATTTTGAGTCAAAAAATATTTTTGTGGGGGTATATTTGTCCTAGATCAAATAAATAAATCATCCCCCATTGAAAGCCACTATTCTAACATAAGTATAATGTTAGAAAAATAGTAGGGCAGAAGCGATACTTAAAGAGAAATGGGTGAGAATTTCAAGAAGCACTACAAATCTAACACCTAGACATATTAAAATAAAACTATCAAAAACCATAAATAAGGAGAAATGCATAAATGTATCTCTTTTCCATTACTACTTTTGAAAGAGCAACTTTAAGACAACTGTGTGACAATAGAATGCTATTGCAAAGTGCTGGAAAAAATAATTCCAGCTTAGAATTCTATAGCCAGCAAAAAAGTCATTCAAAAATGAAGAGGAAATAAAGATGTTCCAGGCAAAAGCTGTGAGATCTCATTCCCAGCAGGAAATGACCTTAGGAAATACTGAAGAAGAACAATGAAAGGTTAAATGTAAATATTGACTCTAAGAAAACAATAACAAAGATGTCTTACAGAATTTTAAAAATATGTAGATATGGTAACAATAACACAGGATAGGAGGGGTTATACAGAAGTACGCTAACATAGCAGGCCTGAGACAGCTCTAATGACAAAGGCCAGCTTGCAAGGTTGACTACGTAAACATCTGGGAACTTGAATCTGGGAAGTTCCCCATCATTCCCTGAACTCAGAAGAGTGGCTCACTAGGCCTTTACTGTGCAAACTATATGATTCATGGTGAACGCCTGCTTTCCTCCTGGAAGTCTGGAATGGTGGTACCTGTCAGACAGAGGGTGTCTATATGACCAGTACTCAATCAACATCCTGGGGGCGGAGTCTCTGTTGAGCTTCTCTGGCATTTGACATGTATTGTCACAACTTGCTGCTGCAAGAGTTCAGCATGTGTTATGTGATTCCATTAAGAGAGAACTCCTGAAGTTGGAGGCTGGATCCTTCTCCGCCACATGTGCCTTTCCCCCTATTGATTTTGTTTTGTATCTTTTCACTCAACTCAATCAAAGCTGTGAAAATAGCTCCATGCAAGTCCTGTGTGGTCCATGACTGGAAGCATCCACATCAGCTGGGAAACTGATAGAAATGCAAATTCTATCAGTGGATCCTCCACTCAGACTCTCTGAATTAGAATAGCTGAGGGCCCAGAATTCCATCTTATCCAAGCCTCCCGGTGACTGAGAACCACAGCTCTGTACCTGGCCTGATGTGGTTTTCCTGTGCTTGAGGTCCTCTCGCTCTCCATATTCAGTCTCTGAGGCTCACCTGTCAATCTTCTTTCTCTAGGAAATCATTCTATACTTCCCAAGGCCAAAGGAAGTTTGTGCTGTTTTGCTGAAATGTCAGCACACCTGAGCTAATTCATATCCAATTTCAACTTGTTCTCTAAATGGTTTCATGTGTGTATTACTATGAGCTTGACTCCTTGAGGGTACAATTTTTGCAACCTTCCTTCCACCTCTGTAGTAAGTACATATAAATATATATTCTATGCTGAAGTGAAATCGCACAAAACTCCTTTCTCTTTGCATGGAAAATAGTGATGATTATCTTTAAGGTGAAGCATGATATCCCAAAATGCCACTTTGCCTTCTTCCTGCCTGAGATGAAGCCATCTGAGATCCAGGTGAATGGACTTGGGAGACCTTTCTTGCTTCCCTTAAAAACATTCTCTTTCACTAGTAAATATGTCAGGGAAGCCAGCTTTTTTTTTTTTCTTTTAAAACATCAGGTTGTTATAGGAGCTTCAGAAGTGTTGAATTTTTAAAGAGAGCCTCTGAGAAAAGGAGATAAGACTTAAAAGTCCTTAACAATTTGCCTGCTCCCTTTAAGACCTTAAGAAACTTTTTAGGTACGTTAGAATGTTTTCCTTTAATTTTTGTTTTACGATAAGGCTAATTAAAGCAACACCTGTTTGGAATGATATAGTTGGTGCTGGGTCAACATTTCCATTGGTTTATAATCCAGCTGTGAAAACTCAATTTGAAGTAAAACTTGGGTGTATAATATCCAAACCCAGGGGAATTCAAAAGAAACACTAATATACCAGTGTGCATATTAGGGGGCAAAACAAATAGAAGCAAAGTGGTTTCAGGTGCTCCTTAGCACTTGCGTAGTGTGCAAACAGTTTTACGACCACAGTTTGTAGGCCTTCAGCTCCTCATGTAGGTAGGATGCCTTTGGGTATTTAAAAGGAATGAAAACAGGCCAGTTAGTGTATGTAAAATACTAGCTACTGTGCACACATGGTAATGAGGCTTCTCTCATCAGAGGGGTCTTAAGACGTGAAATGACTATTCACATGTTCCTCTGGATTTAAGACCCCCTGGAGGCATCCTGATGTGACAGGTGACATTATGTCTTGAAGACCAATGGGCTGCTTCTGTCACCCCTCTTCTATTGGGAGGCCGAAGCAGAGATTTATTAGCATGTCACGTAAAGAAACTGGAACTTGGGTTCAGTCTGGAAATAACACTGCACACTGCAACTTGCCCTACAGTGGTTCTCAAATGCTTTTAATACCTACAGAGAGACCAATAAATAAAGCAGATAAAAGTGGAGCTGCACAGATTGAATTAGGGGAAAGCCTAGAGCCCCCAGCTGCTCAGCTCAAAGACACTCAGAAACCTGCCGGAGGCCTGGTGAAATCTCTAAGGTTATGGCCAGAAGAAGTACTGTCCTGCAGGTAATCCAACTCAAAGCTTTGATATGCTCTTTGGAGAAGTTTGGCCAGTTGACCTTGGAGGTAAAATACATGTTTAGCAGGCTTTATGTGAAGATAGCTTCAAGCAACCTCAAGGCTCCAAAGAATTGGTGAAGATGAGCGTTCTGGTTTCAGTTGACCCCATGAAGTTTTATATGTGGGACCTTGTAACACACTGAACCCCAGGATTTTCCCCTGGAAAATGGTGATGGGACTCCCTGACAAGTTACTATGGTCCTTTTGTTTGTTTGTTATGTGTATTGTGTTTTTCTTTTTGTTTTAGGGCAGTGAGGAATCAAATGAAATGGTGGATTTTAAATGATTTAGCTATTCAATTAAAGTGATGGGGGAGTCCTAAGACAGAATAGAATGCGAGCTACTATAACAGAAGTATAAGTCACAGAGGAGAGGGAGTCATTTTTCCTGGGACCATTCGACCATTCAGAGCAATTATATGGATCACATATGGAGAATTTCACCAACCCGATATATACCTTTACATCTTCAATTCCCCATTCTCTCTCCATCCTTCTCACATCCTTGATGTTTATGTTACCCATGCCTCACCTATGTTTCTTGTCATTCTGGAATAATATCTGCTTGATCTAAAGTAACAGTGGATGGTTCTAGGTGGGCAAGGTGTTAGAGATTATGCTGGCTGTCTTCTACTTTTACAGTTGAAGATTCCAAGTTTAGAACTCAATCCCTGGATTCCTGGGCCAGGCTCTTTTGAGTAATGGTGAGATGTCTAGTTTCTTCCACTGCAATGGATGAAGATGTTGCCACCATGACATTGGCCATGTACCCCAGTGTCCCTTGCTCTTTCTCTCTGGGATTATGGAGGGTAAGAAGGTCTCACACTCTGAGATCCCGTCTTGTAGGGGCTGGCCTTTTCTTAATGTGTAGCAGGCTGCAAGAAAGGGTCCAATGCCAACCATCTCATCTCAGACACACGATGCTTTGCCATCTTCCAGTAATCTACCACCTGACATCAAACCCTTCCACCAAAGTGTGAGTGCTTGAAAACAACTCATGGGGACTTAGTTGAGCTATGAATAAAAATTTGTGTGAAAGTTCTGAATTTCTGATGGTTGTATTTTAAGTATCAGCAGATGTAACACTGGGGGCCAAAGGCACCATCCCACAACCCTCTTATCTCACTGTGCCGTAGTCTCCTCTGCCTGCAAGGTTTGACCAAGTGTTTTCCTTACTACTCTTTCACCTCAGTAGCATGTTAGTTCCTGGCAGTAATGCCCTGTAATAATAGTAAGAGGGTAGAGTAGAAGCCAAGGAGTGTGCAAGGCAGTCCAAGACAGTATCGATTTCAGTTCTGAAAATATGTTAGGAATAATTGAAATAATATGGAAATAATAACATTTTACATTCCCTAGACTGTCTTTGCAATCAGGATTAGCAAAATATTCTTTGTCAGGTCATGTTCTCCATGTTTTTGCATTTAAGAAAAATCTGGTTCACTTAGATAGGCAGCGAGTGGGAGACCCACAGGTGATTATGGCATATCTTGGGCTTTGGAGGTTGCAAAGCTAGGAAGAATCCAGAAGAAGAGGTAAGGGCAATGAATAGCTTTTGTTTACAGTTTGACAACCAGTGATGGCTGTAGAACACTCTGGAGGCCCAAAAAGCCATCTGTCAACAGCAAGCTAACCCCACTTGAGGGGATGGGGCTGGAGGCAATTGGGGGATGCATGGAGTATCTCTTGAGAGGTTAGGGCCCCCTTCTTTCCACTGGGCTTCCCCACATTTATCTCACATGACTCACCAAGCTGGAATTTGACCTGTGCAGCCCTAATTCCTTTTCCATGTGATTCTTCTGAAATATGGCTTCCCACATAACATTCCCCAAACCAGTCACATTGCCCTAAGACTATAACAGACAAGTTCCAGAAATGAAATCCAATGGTTTTCCAGAAATGAAAGCCACTGGCATATTGCACTGAATCAGCTGTAACCAGCCAAAGCCCTTCATTTTATTAATGCCCAAATCAGGAGGTGACAGGAGAGAGACATTTGGAAGCTGAAACTTCTGTTTGAAAGTTGGAACAATTAACTCTGGTTCTCAGAGTAGATTAATGACAGCATAAGCCTGGAACTCAGATCTTCTGCTTGTCCTTTTCTGAGAAAGGACCCAGTCTACAAGCATTCTAAAAGCAGAGTCTTGGAAGATAGAGAGAATTCTTGTTAAAACACATATTCCTTGGAAGTTTCTTTGAGAAATGCCAAGAATGGGGCTTTGTATGAGCCATTTCTTCAGAATGATCTCTAAGCTTTCAAGTTGCACCAAGCTCCCTCAGCCCACAGGTTGAGGCACAGTTGAGGAATGCAAACAGGTCCATGTGCCACATTGTGCCTCTTCCCTGTATTCCTACTTAACACACTTAAGTCTGGCAATGGGACAGAGAAAGTTTTGGCGGGAGGAGTTCTGTTTCCTTTGCTGCCTTTCTGTATATATAGGAATGAGGATCAGGTTCTGACTGGAGGAAAACTAAAGCATCCAGGAGTCAGTGAACCTGACAGAATTTTCTCAATTATCACCTGTGACTGAATTTAAGTTATGTTTAGTAGGTAAAAATGACAGGACATAGTAACCAAATGAACTGAGCAAAGAGTGAAGTATGGTATGAGTCCCAGGATAGGCACTGAACTGTTTTGTCTGGAACTTTGAATAACACATATGAAATAACAAATAAACAAATAAAATCTCATATAATTAAGTGCTCCATTGTGTACTAGGGATTTCATATGTCGTAGCTTTCAGATAAAGGAGATAATAATGAAGATTACAGGCTGAATTGAGACTGTCTTTCTTATCTTGAAAATAAAACAAGAATTTCCACTCTTCACCCTCACCCTCATACCTGAGAGTGGGTTGGACTTAGTCACTTCCAAAGAATAGGGTAGGGTTAGGGAAAAGAGAAATTTCATAGTGGAGAGACCTGGCAGATACTGCCTTAACCAAACAACCAAAGTTAATATTATCATTGTTGTACCACCTCATATGAATATGAAGTGATGGGGGTGAGGAGCTTTCTTCTATGTATTATATGCCCAAATCCATAACCCCTGTCTAACCATGAGAAAAACAGAATGGAAGACGTTCTATTATCTATTTGGCCAGTACTCCTCCAGAGTGTCATTTATATTCACTGTATATAGCAATATATCTCCTTTTTCCTAAAAATCAAAGACTGACCAGAGGATATTGGGGAAATAAGACAACTAACTGCAGTGTGGAACTGTGGGTTGGATTTTGGGACTGAAAAGGGCATTAGTAGAAGGGCTGATGAAGTTCAAGTAAATTCTGGAAATTAGTTAATATTGATGTACCAATGTTGATTTTTGAGTTTTGATAAATAGGCAATGGTAATGTAAGATGTTGACAATATGGGAACTTAACTATTTTTGCAATTTCTCTGTCAATTAAAATTATCCCCAAACAAAAAAGTAATTAAAAATAACACAACCCACCCACCAACCAATACTCTCTACCTCTCTTGTTTCATGCTGAGTCTCCTGAAATATAGCATTCACTGTCCACACTTACTGTCTCTTCTGATTCATTCTCCAGACCACTTCTTTCCAATTTCTGCTCTACAGGACTGAACTCTCTGATGTAGTTGACACAGCTGACCACTCTGTCCCCAAAATTCTATCCTCCTTTGTTTAGTGAGTACCCAGGATCTCATGGCTGACTCTCCCCTCTGCTCATCCTACACCTGATCTTTGGATGGTCTCATATTCCCTGTGTTTTCAATTTACATTCAGTGTACACAGCAACATCTCCCCTTTTGCCTGAAAATGCTCCTGCCTACCAGGACTCCTTTTGAGTGTCCCACAGGCACTACCTCAAATTTCTTCAAACTACATTCTCATTCCCCTTCCCTTTATTTCCTGTATTGGTGAATGGCATTATCCTTCATCCAGATGTCCAAGCCAGAAACTTGAGAGTTTACTCAAGTCATTCCTTCTATTGCTCCCCATAACCACTTGAAAGATCTCTCAACCGTCTTCTCCTCTTGGCCTCCAATCTGTTGCTAAGTTGAGTCTTCCTTCCTTTCTTACCTGCCCGGCATCTGTATTCCCTTAAATGGATTATCTCCCTTTATTTCTGCATCTCTTCCATCCAACTTACACATTTCTGCTAAGAATATTTCTAGAAGCAAAGTCTAGACTCCCCTTCTTAAAAACTTCAATGACTTCCTATCACTCACTTTGAAAACAATATACAACTTCTTTTACATGGTACTCAAGAGCTTTCAACATGGGACTCTCTACTGTCTCTTTAGTGTCGTCTTTATTGTGCTCCTCCACCTGTTCCCTAACTCCTGGTAATTCTCCTAGTCTCAGACACATCACACCTCTTTCCCTCTTTTGACATCTGTTCACCTGAATGGTTCTTTCTTTGCTGCAACCCAGCACCTCCAGTACACTTCTTCAGATGTTTTCATGCCTCATCCTCTAATAAATTAAGGCACAGAGAAACTCAGTAACATGCTCCATCTTAACGGATCAGCAGTTGTCTTTCTCATTGAGGACCTGGAGCTGGTGGGGTTTTTTTCCATTGTTGGTTGGTTGACTTCCATTAGAAGTGAAAAGGGTTGGAGCACATGGTCTGGTGGTTACCAGAATTCTTTATGAAGGGAGGAAGGAAAAGCTGGGGAAGAATACGTTGGTCCTTTATAAGTTTGAGACATGTCATATTTAGGGAGAGAGAAAAAAAGGCAAAACACTCCTGAAAATGGGGGACTAGTCCGAAAATGTAAAACATTAATTTATGATAATCCCCAAAGAGAAACATACACTTTGGCAAGTGATCCCCAAATTGGAATGGCTGATGGATGGCCAGGGAGTGACTGCTGAGATGAGGTATGACGCTGTCCAAGGAGAAGAGGGGCGGACATCGGTGAGTTATGGGCTCTAATTCCACCTGGGACTGTGAGTAAATAACAAAGTGCCAGAGAGAGGCTCCAGATGGTTTGTGTAGTGAGTGTGACCAGAACTCCACTGAGGAATCAGAGCCTGGTAATTCAAACCGGGCCTGCCTTTTTATGTTGTAGCAATTCACGAACTTACCAGAGTGTCTAGTGGGTGTGCTGGTGACCCCTTTACAAAAACAGACTTCCTTGGGAACAGCTGATACCAAGTTTGGAGGCCATGTCCCATCCTGGCTAAAGCCCACTGCTTCCTGGATGGTGATTATTGATAATTTTAGGGGAACCTCAGGCTCAGATCAATCAGCCTATATACACATCAGCCCAACCTATCTATTGCAAAGTGGATGTTCTAGGCTGGAGGAAGCAGAATTTGAATAAGAAAGTGAAGTAACAATCCTTTTTAACCCCCATCTTCATACCTCGTTTTATACCCCTGCCTCCTGGGTCCACCTGGTTTAGACACTAATGAGGGCTTGTTTCCACAGAACTGCGTGAGAAACGTGGAGGGCCTCTGGAGAACGACACCATCCGTGGGTCACAGTTGCAGCTGTCCAGCTGAAAACCTCAGTGAGTTTTTCCCGTGGCTCCTCTCTGTGAGTCCTGTGGGACTGGAGCACCTGGAGCAAGCGAGGTGGGGTGGGATCCACCCCCTCCCCATGTCACCTGGAGCAGAGGAAGCCTGCGGGGCAGTGTTTAACAGCTGAAGGAGGAAATGGAACAGGCGGGAGGGGACTCATGAGGCAGACTGCCACCTGGGGACTGCCGGGCCTGATGAACTACTTAAAGGCAAAGTCCCAAGTTGTCATCATTGATGTTTGGACTTGCATGTGTCTGAGGACAAAGTGCACTTTCTTAGCTTTTCACTTTTGTTCAATTACAGTTGGCATCTGACATATTAATTTCGGGTAGCATAGTGGTTATAACTTATAAAGTGATTTACCCTCATAAGTCTAGTACCCACCTGGCACCAGTCATAATTATAACAAAATTATTGACTATATTTCCTATGTTGTGTTATAAATTACAGCACAAATTCTTTAAGTTGAGGAAATACAGGGTGTTGTGTATTTTTTTAAGCTATTCTGTCATTCACAAACCACTTTTGAGCACATATTACCTGGAGGATCAAAAAAAAGAAAAAGAAATATGGCATATTTCCTATTCATATGGTGCTGCGTAAGGGACTCAGAAAAGACAGTTACTGTCCCCTATGAAGACTTCACAATCTAGTCTGTGAAACAGATACTCGGTTTGGAGGGGCCTAGAAGGGCTTTTTAGATAAGAAGAAGGAGGCATTTCTGCTGAGATTTGGGAAGGGGTTTTGTGAGTACAGGGAAGTGTGTGTTCAACAATCTAGAGGTGAGAGAAAACCCAGGCCTTGCATGGCTCTGCATGGCTCTGCATGGCTCTGTGTGACGGAGGCAGAAGTGGGGCAGGAGAAGCTGCGGTTGGGGCCACCTAAAGGTCATGCCATGGCATGAGGACTTGAGGCTGGAGATTTCCTGGATAATTCTTAGTAAAGGAAGAAAAGGTTCAGAGACGTGTTTTCTATCCCTGGTCAGTTAAGTGGAGGATGGATGAGGGAGGTGAGACCAGAAAACCGGGGGGAACCAGAAAATGAAGAAAAGATGGCCCAATGTTTCCTTAGCTTGTGTTCTAGACTTTCCATCTCAAGCAATTGCGCAGAGAGCAGAATACATAATGTTAATTTCCAACAGCTGCTGTGAGTGGCTTAAAAGTCAAATGGCTTGTCCGTCCTCGAAGATTCCCAGGCTGCTTTCGGCAGAGTCGCAGGCCCATCTGCTCCCTTGGCTTAAAAGGAGGAGAGCGCCCTTCCTGCATTGTCCCACCAGCAATCTGTGGCCCGCTCCATCTGTCCTGGGATGGATAGGACTGGGTCACTGAGGGTCTCTCCTCACCAGGGGGGCAGGGGACTCGGGCCAACTGTCCTGTACCGTGCAGGCCCGTATTTATCTTGCGCTGAATTGCTAGAGAAGTGTTTGAAATCAGAGGCAAAATGCCACATTGCCCGCCCACTGCAGTCTGGGCTCATGAGAAGGGAAGATGATTGCCAGAGTGTTAGCTGTTCCCAATCCGCTCCTGGACCTTAAGCTGTCTTGAGCAGAGTTGCCAAGCAGCTTGTTAGAGACTGGCCTTTGGGTGGGTGTGGGAAGGGAGGGGGGAGCGAGCAGTTGGCTCTCCATCACGGTTACTTGTTCAGAAGCTGCTCTGTTCATTCCCCAGGCTCCGGTGAGCGGGTCTACAGCAGGGTGAGTCTTTGTATGAAAACTTGACTTTGTATAAGAACTTGTTGTCAGAGATGCTGCAAATTGACTGCAAATGCCAGTAAAGGGTTGTTGCAACGGATTTGGAGCTTTTAATCGTCCATGTGTTACTTTAGTTGGGAATTTCTTGGTAAGATCAAAATCTAATGCTAAAGCCTTGGGGAAAAAATTATATTGTGAATGAGTGATAGCATCTTCCTGTGGGGTTCTGAGCAGTGTTCTGGATTTTCCTAGGGAAGAGTCCATGATGGGGAGGTGATACTTGAGGCATCTGGCAGTGATTGAGCACCATGGAAAGAGCAATGTGTCAAGCTCAGTAGATGGGTGTTCAAGTCCCCATTCTGATTTTGTGTTGCCTTGTGCAAGTTCTATCACTTCCTCAGGCCTTGCATGCCCTGGGTGAAATGAGGGCAGGGATCCTCCCAGTCGATCTGATGCTTAGCTTTTACAATGGAACACATTGAGGTCTGGAGAGTTGGCATTATTTATGCAAGGTCTCAGAGTGAGTAGATGTCAGAGCCATAAGCAAACTCACTCATCACACCCTGTAATGGAAGCACATGGTCCTACTGTGGGATACATGTGGGAGAGGTCACACCAGGATCCCAGGTGATTATGGGTTTTCCTCTTGTGTGGGTGCTGATGTGAGCCTGGGCAATAGGTGAGTAAGACAGAGAAGTGTGGGAGAGAAAACAGAAGCAGCCTTCCAGCTTTCCCACTGTGTAATTACCCCACAGGGTGATGGTCAGGAGAAGGCATGGGGCAGGGAAGAGGGGACCTCTTTTGCCCTTGAAGAGCTAGTGACGAGTTGCTCCCTAGAATGTGTCTGCCTACTTCTTTCATTCACTTTTGAAACACAAAGAGTTCTCTCTGGAACCCTCGCTGGACAATGAGTCTTTTCATGATGACCACACTGATCTAGGTGTATATACAACTTGTTGCTTGGAAAAGCACACACCCACAGTGTGACTTGGTATGTTCTGGGCTGACATCGGAGTCTCCAGTCAAGGGAAGGCTTATGCGATATTGTGGGCCACCTTAGACACCCAGTCAGGGCTGTGGGTGAGGAGGGCTGGATCTCTAAGCCTTCTCAGTGGTTTCTGTGTTCACTAACATTTAAAAAATTATGTTACTGTGTCATTTTTATCATTTCTTTTCAATTATAGTTTACATTCAATATTACATTGTACGAGTTTCAGGTGGACAGCATAGTGGTTAGACAACCATATACTTTATGACATGATCCCCCTGGTATTTCCAGTACCCGCCTAGAACCATACACTGACATTTTCAATGGGGAGGAAGGGAGGAACAGAGGTTGGTAAATTTATTTAGGACAAAACTGAACACAAATTTCTGACTATTACCTTAAAGGAAGAAAGAACAGATTGTTCAGAAGTAGAGCTCAAAGCAATATTTGTATATTCTTTGACATTTTTCTATTTTATTTTTAAGTTGTATGTGTATATAGTTTAATAATAATAACAAATACTTGTAAACCACTAAGTAACACTCTTCTGAGTGCTTGGGCTTATTAACTGATTCAAGCATTATTATTATTATTATTATTATTATTACTAGGGGTCTGGTGCACAAAAATTTGTGCACTCGGCAGGGGTGGGGGAGTCCCTCATCCCGGCCTGTGCCCTCTCACAGTTTGGGACCCTGGAATTCATTGGGGCACAGAACACACACGGAGGCCATGCCTCTGTGCATGCTGTGTGCCCCGATTGCACCGATTTCTAGGCCTCAGCCTCGGGGCCAGAGCTGGCTCGGTCTCTCCGCCCCCGAGGCTGCCCTGCTGTCTGTAATCTGAAACTGGATCTATTTCAGGCCTCCATCGCCAGCGCCCTGCTCCTCCCCCAGCGGTTGTGGCCTGTGCATTGCGTGGCTTCTCTTGGGCTGCGGCCTCTACCATCTTGGCTGGGCTAATTTGCATACAGCCACTCTGATTGGCTGGTGGGCATGGCTTCCCCGTCCTGAAAAGATGGTTAATTTTAATATTACGGTCTTATTAGTTTAGATTATTATTATTCCTGCTTGAAAGGGGGAAATTGACACATGGAGAGAACAAAGTCAACAACTGTCAGCACTAAAATCCAAATCCAGGTCTGGGCTTATAAGCTCCATACCACACTGCTTCTCTGAAAAGCAAGAAATCAAATAGCATTATAAACCTTCCTTATTCCCCCTTCTCCAGCCCTGACTTTTACTCTCCAGAAGTAGCCTCTTGCTATTCTTGCTATTGTTTCCTCTGGCATTTACCTCTATGTCTCTAGATATCATGTTTAAGCTGTCTTTCATTTTTCCAATACACATTACCCATGATCTGTTGACTTTTTTTCTATGGAAGAAGAGGACTTAACTCTCTTTACATGACCCTTCTGCCCCTGCCCTAAATACAGATCCATCCCATCTCCCCATTCCCCCTTTAAAGTTAAGGCACCATTTTTAGTGAAACCGTTATTCAATGTCTAGCATTATATAATTATGCAAATATTATTTAAAGATGAGCCACCCATATACCGATTACTAATTACTCTAGACAATCATTTCTTCATTTGGCTTCTGTTGTTATCCGTAGTACTAATTCTTACCCAGCTTTTGCAGCAGAGCATAAAGCCCTTCTCCATCTGAACAGGTACTTCCGGCAACCCTTCAGGCTTTGTTTTTCTTGGAGTTATTCCTTCTAAAGCCATCTGCCTGTCCTTCTCGGCCAGGGAGGATTGTCTGTGCGGTGGGGCTGCTGCCTCGCTGGTATCCAAGGATTTGTTTTGATCATCACCCTGAGAATTTACTACATCTGTCTCCGAAGTTGGATCTCTGGTTTCTTGGACCTCATGGCTCCCTCTTTCTGAATTTAGACCCTTACATTGGGGAGAATCAGATCTTCTAGTAAGGTCCTAAGAAAAAAAACAACAAAGAAAAAGTTTGTAAGGTCTAGTGTTCTGAAAATATCTTGATTCTACTCTCATATTTGATTACAGTTTGGGCACAGATTTCTAGATTAGATTTAGTTTTCAGTTAGAGCTTTAAAGGATTTCTCTACTGTCTACTGGTTGCCAATACTACTTTTTGAAAAGTATGAGGCAATTTTTTATTCCTCATTCCTTGTATGGGGACATTCTTTGTATGATTTTTCTCTCTGGAAAGAGAAAAAGACTTCTCTTTATCCCAAATTTCATGATGATATGCTTTGATGGGTCTTCTGTTTTAATTCAACATGCTAGTTATGCAATATTTCATTTTGATCTGGAAAGCCATATCTTTTGATTCAAGAATATTTTCTTACAAGTTTTTTCTTCTTTTTCTTCTTCTTTTTTTACAGTTTCTTTTGCTAATCATACCTTCATGTTAGCTTATTAATTGAATATTGGTTTTTATGGCTTACTTTTTAATTTTCAAATTTATTTTTACCTTTTTATTCATCTTTTTGTTATATTTTCCAGACTTACTTGAATTTAATCATCTATATAGCCTACTGATTTTTTAAATGCTCATTTAAAGTATTTTATTTTGAGTTTCTAAGAGTTTTTCTTGTGTATTGTTAATAGCATTTATTATTATCTGCATAGATTTAATATCTTTTCTTATATATGAGAATATTCATTCTTTTAAAAATGTTTTTTTATTCCTCAATTGCTTCTACTTTCTCTGAACAAGTTCTGCCCTCACCCTTCTCTCTCTTGTCTGGACACATATTAGAAACTTAGTGCAAATGTCTTTTTTTTTTTTAAGAGCAAATGTCTTAGTGCAAGTGAATGGCATAAAGATTCATTTTCAAGTTGAGACCTTAAGCTGATTTGAACCTGTACATGCTTGGTGGCTGTGACTGGGGTGAGGAGAAAAGTATTCATTAATCTGTGGGCTCTGCTTTAGGACTGTTGGACAAGGAACTGGCTATTGCATTGGGCTCTTAGCATAAGTAGGTTTCTTTTCCCTTGGAGTTGCTCAGTTTCCCCTGAGAGCATTCTCCACCCCTGCCTGAGGAGTATAAGTCTGGCTCTTGGTGTTCTGGCTGCTGAGCAGGTGAAATTTAGGCTTTTGCCATTTCACCAGATGTTGACTTATATGCCCCTCTGTCTGTTTTGGTGCCTCACCCCTGCCTTTAATTGGGACACCTAAGGTCCTCAAGTCCAAAGACTTTACACTGGGGGTAAACCTGTGTGTTTTTTTCCTGGAGAGTGGATGGGCAATTTTTGGTTGCAAGGGTTGGGGAAGGATTCTGAGATTTAATTTTTACATAAACCCCACATAGTCCTCCTGTTTTCAGGTTCCACCTACATCCATCCCTTTGGAGATATTGATACCCTCCAATCTATTTGCCTTTCCAGAGTTGTATTTGTTGAATCTTTTTGGCTCTGCAGTCCTTTTACTGGCAGTCACATTTTAGTTGCTACTCACATATCTGCTTTCTACTTTCTAAAGGGTGTTGACCATCTCTTGTCTGCTGTAATCACTTCTTTCACTTTTTTTTGTCATTTGGCATTCATATTTTTATAACCCTTTATTTTAATGATTTTTGGAGGAAGGAGTGAAGATAAGTACCCACTTGACTTTCAGCAGACCTCTTCATGCATTGCTGTTGGTATTCTACATCTAAAATGCCTGGAAATATTAGCTTCATGTCCCATGCAGAATTATTTCTGTGGTTCATCAACTTGTATCATGCCTGTGTTCATTAGAAAGCAAACCCTGATGGTCCGAGCTGTAGGGGATGTAAAGGATGTGTAGGCCCCAGGACCTGCCCTCAAGGGAGGAATAACAGATCACCCTTGTGGGGCAGAAGTTGCACCATGTTTGCAGGAAAGGGGTCATTTCTGGGGTGGGAGGTGATGAGGGGACACAGAGCAGGTAAATTTTGAGTTGTACCTCTAAGAGGGAGGCTCCAGCACTGATGTGCTAATGAGGTTCCTGGGGGATTCTAGGTGATTGAAGTGGGCTAGGAGTCAGGCAGAGTGAGAGGAGCACTAAGGCAGGTTAGCCCAGGTCATACTCCCCTAATTCACAGTTTTCCACGGACCTTGATCACCAACATCTCTGAAGACTCATCGTTGCACCTGGAAAAGTTTCTGGCTTCACGATGACTTTCAAGTGAACTTTAACTTCTAAAGAAATCTGCGATGACATGAAAGGCAGATAAGATATATCCTTGAGTGATCAGCCCCCACATGTGGAAGTGGTTTGTTACCCTTTGGAATGTACCTGTGAAAAATGTAGCTTTGAAAATGTTAGTAGCAGATGCTTCTGTTCATCTCCACGCAATTTTCTGATTATGTAGGGCAATCACTTCCTCTCCCATTCCAAGTCGGTTGTCTTCTGGGGTGTGTCCCTCCATTGGGTCTGTGGTGCTAACCGTGGATTGGCCCTTTTGTACTGTGATGCTTTCTGGAGGCCCGCCCCTAGCTCTCAAGAGTTTCTTCCTGTCCTATCTTTAGAGTGTAATGGCGAAGGGAAGAGCTGTTCTCTAAGATACTTAGTCCCTGGGATCATGCAGAGGGCCCACACTCAGAGCTCTGGATTTCTGGATTCAGTAGAGTTGGGATAAAACATAGAGAATTAGCGTTCCTAAATTCCCAGACGATGTCTACGCCGCTGGTCCAAGGACCACATTTTGAAAACCACTGTTCAAGGGAGAAATGTGAAAAGGTAATGATAAAGGGGAAAGAAAAAAATGAATAAAATGAATTGATTAGGTGTTTTTATGTGGTATGGGTTAAGGTAATAAGTGCTGACTAAGGCTAAGAAGAGAGAAGAAGGATTATGATTCTTAGTGTTTAAAGAATTACTCCCTCCATGGCTAACCTCTGTTTCCTGCTGGCATCAAAGACCAAGGAGTAAATGGGTGCATGCTTTCCAACCACAGGCTGCTCTCAGTTATGAGTATATGGATGAAGTTACACTGGGAGATGAGAATTTAGAGGCTATGTGTCTGCCACAGGATTTTTTAAAAATCAGAAATGTGAAGCTTTGTCAGTGTAGATCAGACTTTTGTTAATAACAAAGTCAATTTTGCCATTCACAATCCTTAGCAAACACACAAAGTTCAGAGTCTTGGCCTGAACCCCTCTTTGCTGCATCCAAAAGGTACAATATACTGAAAAGGAAAAACAGAATGAAAAAGAAGAAAAGGAGAAGTTGTTTCTATGGTTGACAACTTACGTTTTTATCCACTGTTCTCTAATGCTCCCCTAGCATATTAAACAGGTGCTTGAAAAATCCAACACAAAAGATTAACCAGCCCTGTGTTTTCTCAATACTCCCAATAGAACTTATCACCTGCTGTGGACTCAGCAAGTCCTGTGTTAGTTAGGCTTTGACGGAGAAGATGAAAAATAAGCCTAAGAGATGACCCCACCCTTCAAGAAGCTGCAGACCAGTCTGAGAATTCGGGAAATTCTCAGAGCTGACAAACCAAGTACAAAACAGCAATGAGTGCAGACATAGAGAGTAAGGTGTGGGGAACCAGATTCCTATATGCAGTCCACAGTTAATGCTAATGCCAACCAGAAAATGAGACAAATCTTTAGAGGTTTTGCAACAGAAGAACAGAATTTTAGACTTTGCAAAGGTTGGACTGGGCCTTTTCTGGGTCTTCCAATTCCCTTTCCAGCTTTTTTTTTCTTCCTAAGATAGTCCCCATAAATACCCAGCCCACCCTTCCCTCCCTAGTGACACACAGTGTTCCATGGTCTGTAAGATGGGGTGCGAGCTGTTCTACCCCAAGACCTGCATGTTGGGAGAATGACCTACACCTTGTCTGATTCCAAGCAATCCCTGAAAGAAAAGAGTGTGGTAGTGGGCAGGGGAGTGGGGGAGACAGAGGCTATTGGGACCATAGGAGACACAGCATTTAGCTTATAACACTTAAGAATATCAACTAAACCCCTCAACTGTGCAGGAATGACTCTCTGGGATTTAGTGCACCCCTAGAGTCAGGGCCAGTTTAGGGGACCCCAGCAGCTTTATCTCCCTTGCAACCCTAAGTAGGACATTCCCCAGATCTGTTTGTTTTACACCCAGCAAAGGTATAGGAAAATCATATTTTTTTTAGATACTAGGGTGTTATTTCGAGAACCCATTAGGGAAGATGTTTAGATATTTTTTCCATTGGCACCTTATGATTCAAATTCTTGCCTGTTAAACGCAAAAAATAAATCTCTAAAATGTAATTTCTTTAAAAGACCCTAACTTAAATACATCTGTGGAAATTAAGCACCATTTATTTTAAAGTTAGGTTAAAAATGTTTGCAGTGTATGCCCAAACTCTTCCAGATGTTAAAACAAGTAAACACTATTAGATCGAATGTAATTTGGTTTGGTATTTTAATCAA
>PVJC01020557.1:0-29068 GCA_004026665.1 Murina feae
GAGGACAGTTGGGGGGCTACCAGGCAGGCAGAGGCAGGCTGTTGGGGGAGACCCAGGTCTGCAGGGGACGACAGTTGGGGGGGACCTAGGCCTGCAGGGGAGGACAGTTAGGGGGACAAGGCTGGCAGAGGAGGGCAATTGGGGGGACCATCCTGGCAGTGGGAGGGCATTTAGGGGCTATCAGGCTGGCACAGCTGCTGTTAGGCGTTGATCAGGCTGGCAGGGGAGTGGTTAGGGACAATTGGCAGGCGAGAGGTTGGGAGCCAGCAGTCCTGGATTATGAAAGGGATGTCCGACTGCCCGTTTAACGGGCAGTCGGACATCCCTCCAGTCCCAGATTGAAAAGGGTGCAGGTTGGTCTGAGGGACACCACCACCACCCTCACCCCCACTTCGTGCACGAATTTTATGCACCAGGCCTCTAGTAACTTATATAATGCATCTGCAGGCTGCAGTGTAAGTACCCAATGTTAAGCTTTTTGACTGTAATAAAAGTGCCTGACCTTAAGCTTTCAATTGCTAAGGTATCCATTTCAAATACATCAAACTTGAATAAATATATTGCCAGGTATATGACAAAGCCACTAGCAAAACACCAGTAAGGAGCCAGGCTGCCTGATCCATGAAATACACCT
Organism: Murina feae; assembly: GCA_004026665.1. Taxonomy (NCBI): domain Eukaryota; kingdom Metazoa; phylum Chordata; class Mammalia; order Chiroptera; family Vespertilionidae; genus Murina; species Murina feae. Next base: position 635 of record PVJC01020557.1, read on the forward strand.
TTTAGATAGCCTGAGCCACCTAAAGAACTGACCCGCATCTCCCTTTCCCACACTCAAACTCTACTCTTAGGCTTTACATTCATCAATAAAGAGCAAACCCACAACACCCAAGATACCCCACCCTTGAACCCTTAAACACAGAGTTCCAAGTTTGTACTCCCTTCTTTTCTCTCTTCTCCTGATCTCCTGTGTGTGCTGTGTACCCTCCAGGAATCTGTAACAAACCTTGTTCTTCTAAGTTCCCTGATTGTTACTTGCTAATAAGAACCACAAGGGCCAGCCCAGCCAGCTCACAGACTCTGGTGGTGGTAGTAGGGGATAGGGGATGTCTGTGGAGCTCATACTATGAGTAAATACAGTCGGAGGAGTACCTTCGGCATTTCTAACCACCAGCATCACTATCAACAGGCTTAAGGACACACATAGACCGAAAGATAAACCTAATGAGTATTTGTGTATCAGGGGGAGGGGAAGCAACATGTTTCACATTGAGGGTAAGATAAGGTAGGTTTCCATGTGAGCAGTGGAATGTTCTGCTTTTAGGAACAAAAGGCAAAGTATCAATTTTAATTAATCTTCACACCTGCCCCTTGAGATCACCTCTTTTTAAAACTCCCTAGCTTTTATTTTAGAGGTGATGAAACTGAGGCTCAGAGGGCTAAAATAACTTGGCAAAGAACATATAGCTATTAAGAGACAGAGCTAATATTTAAAACCAGCCTTACTGAAACCAAATTCTATGACCTTTACACAAACTACATCATGTTGCTTCTGTTCAGCTAAGACAAAGTTGCACACTCTTGTTTTTATGTTCCATTAATAAATATGAACTTCCATATAAGCAGACTAAATAATGAAAATAACTGGCTAAGTGGTTACAAAATCTGGTTAGATGAACAGGCTATCAAATAAGATTCATCAAATTTTTGCTAAAACCAGGAACCTGCAACTAGTGAAAAGTCGATTGATTTATGCACCAAGACTTCACTGGCAGGCCTTCATGCTTTCCACTCTGGTATCTACATAGAAAGTAGTAATGCTCAGAATGACCTTGATTTCTGAATACTATCTCTTAAAATAACTATCCAGGATAATGAAAGCTGAATTTCTCATAATATTCGAGGTTATAGAAAATTTCTAGTTAATTTTTTAGATAAGATAGTAGTCTATAATCACCTTTCAAACAAAAAAAAATCCGAAGTGAGTTAATTTGTGAATATTTTTTTAGATCCCTAAATTTATATATATGTCCTTGGCTCATAAATTCAAAAATAGGTTTTTTTGTATAGTTAACATTAAAACACAATTTAATATGATAAAACATTGCATCTTTTTTATTTTATTTTTATCTTTAATTTCTTTATTGGTTAAGGTATTACAAATGTATCCTCATTCCCCCATTAACCCCCAACCCCGCCCCCGCCCCCGTCCCCCACTCATGCTCTCATCCCCCTGTTGTCTGTGTCCATTGGTTAGGCTTATATGTATGCATACAAGTCCTTTGGTTGATCTCTCCCCTTTACCCCCACCCTCCCCTACTTTCCCTCTGGCAATTGACAGTCTGATCACTGTTTCTCTGTCTCTTAATCTTTGTCAATGAACTTGTCATAAAGTAAAATTAGTGTCAAATAAATTCCACATTTAAAAAATGTAAATGACCCTTCCACCATGTGAGACTACAATGAGAAGTCTGCAACCAGGAAGATAACTCTCACACAGCCATACTGGCACCCTGATCTCAAGCTTCCAGCCTCCAAAACTAAATTCCACCAGCACCCTGGCCATAGGATTTTCACTACACAAGAGAAACTAACAGTCCTGGATGTACCCTGTCCATTTACACACTGGCTCATACAAAGCACCAATGGCATAAAGACTCTAAATAGAATTTTGCAAGTGTTATTAATCAAATGTGAAGAAAGGGATTTTCTGTCATGTGTGCACATCCTATTTTTCCTCTACCCTGATTTTTTTTTTTTTAACAAAAGGCCCTAGAAGTTTTGTCATCAAAAATAAGTAATTTTAGCAAGAAAAAAAGTCAGTTTTCTACTTGTGGATGCCTTTGCAAGCCCAGAAAAGAGGTTTCAGAAGACATCAAACCTGCTTACACCTTGATTTCAAATATCTATCTTCCAAAACTGTGCGAAAATTTCTGTTATTTCAGCCACTCGGTGTGTCATATTTTGTTACAGCAGCTCTAGCAGATAAACTAATAAACTATGTCTCCAGCAATTTCACCTCCTAGGTAGACAGTCAAGAGAACTAAAAATTATGTGACCACGCAAAAATGTGTGCATTAGCAGCATTATTCAGAGTAGCCAAAACCCAAATGTCCATCACCTTATGAACAGAGAAAATATGACATCCATATAATAGAATGCTATTCAGTAATTAATTAAAAGGAATGGAGTACTGATAGGCATTTTTAAAGAAAATGTAAATAAATTCTCATATTCTGACATACAATTTAATATTGAAAAAAGAACTAAAGTCGCCCTAGCAGGTTTGACTCAGTGGATAGAGTGTTGGCCTGTGTCCTGAAGGGTCCCAGGTTCGATTCCAGTCAAGGGCACATGCCTGGATTGCAGGCTCAATTCCCAGTAGGGGGCGTGCAGGAGGCAGCTGATCAATGATTCTTTCTTATTGATGTTTCTACCTCTCTCCCTCTCCCTTCCTCTCTGAGTTTAATTTAAAAATATAGTTTTTAAAAGTGCTGCTACTAGCATTTAAAAAAAAGTAAAGTTTTATATTAATGTTTGTTCTTAAAGTCTCATCTTCCAAACTAAATTTCTCTGGAAAATAACCTAAGATTGAAACTTACAAATATTTTAAAAATGCAAAGAATGAAAGTTATACATATATTATCATAAAGGTATTTTAATAATTTAAAATAAATATTATAGCAGGATAAGTTTATTCCTCTTCCAAACCCACCTTGCTGTCAAGGCTCTTCATGGCTAAGAGGTCCAGTGTCTTCAGAGAGTGGCCTGTTGGAGAGATGAAGTACAGGCATGCATGGACACGAGAATCGTGGTAGTTAAAGAGAGAACGTTTGATCTTCAGTTCTTCTTGCAGATAGGCCTCAAACTGAGCATCTATGTAGTCAACTATTGGTTGGTAGCTGAAAAAAATAATTATTTAAATACTGAATACAACATATTCATGTGACCTTAATAAGATATCTATAACTATAAAGTTTGAGATCTGTATTTTCATCAATTAATAACTGTTCAAAACAGGTAACTTTTATTTTTTATTTTTTTAAAAATATATTTTATTGATTTTTTACAGAGAGGAAAGGAGAGAGATAGAGAGCTAGAAACACCGATGAGAGAGAAACATCAATCAGCTGCCTCCTGCACAACTCCTACTGGGGAGGTGTCAGCAACCAAGGTACATGCCCTTGACCGGAATTGAACCTGGGACCTTTCAGTCCGCAGGCCAACACTCTATCCACTGAGCCAAACCGGTTAGGGAAAAACAGGTAACTTTTAGTATTAAGTTGTGCAAAACATGCACGTACAAAGATAGTGCTTTAAACTGTTTTACAGAAATGATATTCAATTTACACTGATTCATTCTCACTTTCATTCATACAATGGACCCCTTTCTGACAAGGTTCCTACACTTGCCTGAGTTATTGATATTATCCTTTCACTTGATGTGTGCCTTCCTTCCTTAATATGTTCATGATTTTCATGCCTTATAAATCTGATTTAAGAAGCAAGAAGTCATGAAATTTTACTTTAGTGTCTATTAAGTGATTGATACTCATGTCTTTTCTCAGTTAAATAATATGCCATTCCATAGTAATCTGCCCTAGGTTTCCTTTTCCAGTAAATAGCCGGATCACTCTTCTAATGAAATGAAAGACACTGGCTTAAAATAGAAAAATCACCTCTTAAAATACCTAAGTACTCATAAAGTGGTGGGAACTCACCAGGTAAAAGTTGAAGAGAATGTATGACCTGGCTGGTGAGGCTCAGTGGTTGAGCATTGTCCCATCCTGTGTACTGAGAGGTTGCCAGATCTATTCCCAGTCAGGGCACATGCCCAGGTTTCGGGCTCAATCCCCACTAAGGGGCATGCAGGAGACAACCAGTCAATGTTTCTCTCTCATTCGTGTTTCCCTTCCTCTCTTTCTAAAAATTAATAAAAATATATTTTTTAATTGAAGAGTGTGTAGAAACTGAGAAAGGCAAGCAGAGGCAAATCCAGCCTGACACCTGTTTTTATTAGTAAAGTTTTATTGAAACATAGCCACATTCACTTGTTTATGCACTCTGGCTGCTTTTATACTAGAGTGGAAAGGTTGAGTAGTGTAGAAAGAAACTATATGTCCTTCAAAGTTTGAAATATCTACTATCTGGCCATTTACAGAAAAAGTTTACTAATCTCTGCACTAAAGCATCAGTGCTAGTTCGTCCTGAAGTCATTTGTCAATCTAATTCTTGGGCTTTGCTTTTGAAGAAGAATCAAAGTCCGAGACCCACACAAGATGGAAATATTGAGACTGCCTCCCCATGTTGAGCTGAGATCCTAAAAGCCTAAACCTTCAGGGTAAGAATAAACTAGAATAAATCTATATTTCCTAGTCTCTCTCCAAGAATTTATAGAGAAGGCTGCCTGGCACTAAATGAAGTAGGAAAAATAAAAAGAAAAGAAAAAAAGACACATCGTTGAGAAGTTGTGGCTCCAGGTTGGCCCTGGCACATAATCTGTAGCACACTGCCTCTTTGATTCTGGAAACCTCAAGCCATGAGAAAAGTTTAGGGATCTTCAGAGTATTAATACCCAGAGGGGCTTAACATAAGCAAACACAAATCTGTTCATAGCAAGATATGTTCACCTTAGACCTCAAAGTATCTTTGCAAATAACTTTTCAAAAGGCCATTAACTACAAAAAAAAACCCAAGTACATGAGAATATAAAAAGCACAATAAGTGAAAACCAAAGGAAAAAACAAACATCAGTAAAATAACTGCAAAATTTTAATATACTGGAATTGTAAGATCTACTCTAAAATAAAAGCGTAATAATGACATTGACCGTTTCTATGGGACACCTAAGCCATGCCCACCAGCCAATCAGAGTGGTTGTATGCAAATTAACTCAGCCAAGATGGAGGCCAGCAGCAGAACCGCAGAGGCAGGTGCAGTGCAGGCAGCAGGGTGAGCAGGACGAAGGCAGGTGACAGGCCGGGGTGTGTGAGGTGTGCAGGGCTGATGGGCAGGTGGCAGGTGGTATGTGGGGGGTGGGGGTGGGTGGGGTGCGATCCCCCAAGTGCACAATATATTGTGCACCGGGCTCCTAGTATAATTATAAGCAGAGATAAAAGAAACAGAAATAAAAGGCAGCTTAAACATATGTGCTGGGAATAGTAAAGTATAACAAGTGATCCACAGAGTGTACACACTTGAAAAATATAATAACCAAAATACAAAATGCAATGGATTAGTTAAATAGCATATATTAGACCAGGGCTGGGGAACCTTTTTTTTGTCAAGGGTCATTTGGATATTTATAACATCATTCTCGGGCCATACAAAATTATCAACTTAAAAAATGAGCCTGCTGTATTTGACCAAACATTTAATTAAATCTCCCTAAAGCCTTGGCAGGGCCAGACCAAATGATTTTGTGGGCCCGCAAGCCAGTTGTTCTCCACTCCTATATTAGACAAAGCTACAGAGAGAATTACTATACTGGAAGATAAATAACAACTATGAAAACAATGTAGAAAGAGCGGAAAAATAAAAATATGGAAGAGAGATTAAAAGACACATTAATGACCAATGGGAAGATCTAATGTATTTCACCAAAGTTTCAGAAGGAAAAGAAACATAAAAAAGGCAGAAGCAATATATAAAGATGATGTGTCAGACTATTTTAAAGAACTGATGTTATTCAGACTCAATAAGTCAAACAAATCACTGACAGAATAAATTAGAAATAAATAAAAACTTAGACATTATGTAAAACTGGAGAACAGCAAAAAGAAAAATCTTAAAAGCACTAGAGAGAAAAAAAGAAGAGTACTCTAACGGAGCAGACAGATCAATAGCTGACTTCTCAACAGTAAAAATAAAAGCCATGGGACAAGTGGAATCTATCTTCAATGGGAAGAAAGAAAGTAACTGCCCATCAAAAATTATATATCCAACTAAAATTTCAACTATGAAAGCAAAACAAAATTTTGGTTAAAAGGGTAATAAATATTGGCCACATCTATACTAATAAAAGAGTAACATGCTAATTAGACCGGACATCTTCTGGACGTCCTTCTGGACAAAGCCACAGTGATAGGGGCTGAGGCTTAGGCTGTTAGGGGAGATAAGGCCAGCAGGAGAGGGCAATTAGGGGCAATCAGGCCAGCAGGGGAGGGCAGTTAGGGGTGATCAGGCCAGCAGGGTAGGGCAGTTAGGGGTGATGAGGTTGGCAGGGAAGAGCAGTTAAGGGCGATCAGGCCAGCAGGGGAGGGCAGTTAGGGGTGATGAAGTCAGCAGGGAAGGGCAGTTAAGGGCGATCAAGCCAGCAGGGGAGCAGGTAGGGGCATCAGGCAGAGGTGGTTAGGGGCAATCAGGCAGGCAGGCAGGCAAGCAGTTAGGAGCCAGTGGTCCCGGAATGCGAGAGAACATATCTCAAGGGATCCTGAATTGGAAAGGGTGCAGACTGAATTTCGTGCACCAAGCCTCTTGTCCAATATAATAAAAGCCTAATATGCTAAATGTCCAACTGTTCATTCGACTTACTTAATTAAATCTGCTTACTGATTTAGCTAAACTTTTTCTAGCCCAGTGAAGCACCCCAACTTCTCTTTCAGATAATTGTCAGCAACACAAGCAGTAAATATCAACATGAAGCAGATTATTATTGTAGATCACACAGGGAGAACAAAGGGTAAAATATTTAACTGCAGCAGTGTTTGACTATATTCTGCTCAGTGAGAAAATCTGAAGTCATTTTAAAGGTCCACCATTTCTTACTTCTTTTCAGTTGGGTCAAGTTTTTAAGCTTTCTAAATCTCCATTTTCTGGCTAATGAAAAGAAAATAGGATTCCACCAAGTCTCCTTTATACCTGTTCCAGGATTTCTGTGAGGATCAGATGAGATGAGGCACAGGAAAATGCTTCACAGACATTTGGTTAAAGTGTAAAATGTTGCATCTGGCTATAAAGCAAGTTGTGTTCCAAGGAGGCTAGTTTGTAGGGAGAGGAAGCCGGGTGTTGCTACATGATGTCATTACCTGGCGCCCACAGTGATGTTTCTGGACTGGGCTGGGCTATGGGCCACATTTTGCACCATGGGGTGTTGGCAACATTGGCTGTGATTTGGTGGGGTGTCGCTTGGGGTGATGGCGGGGCCTGTGTCCCACACTTGGGGAAAGTTGAGTGTTGCTTTGTTGGCACCAGGTCCACAGTGCCGTTTCTTTGTAAAAGCCCAGTGCATGTCACGGCAGCTCCTGCATTGAGTGTCTGCCCCCTGGTGGTCAGTGTGAATTACAGTGATCGGTTGGATGATTGGAGGGATGCTTAGCATATTAGCCATATATATATAGATATATAGATATATAGATATATATAGATAAATAAAACAAAATAAAACACCCACAACTATTGTAATATAGAGAAACTCCCTTATCCTAAACAAAAGAAAAAAAAAGGTAAGCAAGTATAATATATGGCTTAAAACACAACTTTCCCTTCGGAATCAACACAAGACAAGGATGACCACCATCACCACTGACTATCCAACAAAATACTGCAGGTTCTACCGAGTGCAGGTATTTAAAATGAAAGAAAAATAAAGACTACCATCTTCAAACATGATGGAGTAAATGGGACTGGATTTACTCTCCCACCTTAAACAGCCAGAAACTTGGACAAAATATATGGACAAAGGTTTTCAGACAATGGACAATAGGCAGTACAAAACTGTGGGAAGTAAATGAGGAGAGCTCAACAATTTCCTCAGATTATTGCCTGGAGATAAGTTTCCAAGGCATAGCACAGAAGAGAGAACAGAGCCTGGCCAACTCTATGACTGGAGAGAGATAGACAGCAGTTCAGGGAGGCTAATACAACTAGAATTTGTAGGCAAGAAAACTGGGAAAAGGAGCTACACCAAGAGAAAGCAATGAAGGTCTGGAGAGGGCATGCCTGGCTTTGGCAAAGCCCTCATCTGCATGTGCACATGCATATGAGAAAAGCACTCAAGACTATGTCATGGTGGTGACAACATTTGTCAAAATTAACTGAATTGTACACTGAAAAAAAATCAGTACATTTTATTTTTTCTATGTAAATTATTTAGCAATAAAACATTTAAAAAGAAAAAAAGGAATGAAATACAAATGTCAGTATTCTATCAAATACACAGGAAATCTAAATATTAGAAATGAATTATTAATCAGAGAATTTACAAAAGTTAATATATTTAAAATTGATATTTCTATACAATATTTCTATAGAAAATGAAACACTTTTAAAAGTTACCATGTATAAGATCATCAAAAATGCCCAAGGTCTCTATATAGAAAATTATTTTTAAAACTAATATAATTTCAAGTAGCATGTCACAGGCCTTTGCCTCTGCCACTAGTCTGTTTCTTCCAAAAAGCACACACAAATCATTTCTTGAAATTTAAAGCAGAACACACAAATGCGCTGACAAGGCTAACGTAAGTTACGTAAGAGTCAATTATGCAAAACATTTTCTCTCTAAAGAAAACTTTAGAAAAGTAGGAAATTACCTGTAATAATTAAAATATATACATTTCAAAAAAGGAAAAAAAACACAAAAAAGTTATTGTTTTACCCCAATCTACTCCCCCCTTTTTTAAATTTCAGATTTAAACTAAATCTGATTACAGAACCTATAATCAATCTTTATAATAACACAAGAGAAATAATGATATATTATAAAATAGAAATTTCATTACCAAACCTTTCCTGTAATGCATAATAAGGTACCTGGCTAATTTGATTAGAATTTCACAAAAAAATTCATGCACCATGAATTTAGCCATTTATATTTGCCATTATATGTCTTACTGGGGTTTTTTTTCCCCATGAAATAAGTTTTGCCTGAAAATAAGTACAAGTCACTTAAAATACACTATATTGGCATATCAGAAAATAATTAAAACTATTTTTGCTGAAACAGACATTTTAATAATGTAATTGAAATGATTCTAAAGAAATTAAAAAACCAAATATATAAATGTCAATTGTTAGTGAGACAAAATATTGCTTAATGATTTAAAAAGTTAAAAGTATGGGAGGCTAAGATATGGATTTCCATAGTAGAAAATCAAATCATAGCTCATTGGGCTAGAATGCAAATGTCCTGAATTAAGAAAAATTTGTTTTATTACAAGAAGAAAACATGTACCTCTCTTCTTTGTTTATTTGGTCACCAAATCCCACTGTATTCACAATGGTCAATTTCAGTCGAACATTACTTTCTTGAAGTTCGTATGTCTGAGCTTTAAGTCTAACATGTGGGCAAAAATGTGAGGATTCAAGGTCTTCAAAATTAGTATTAAACAATGTATCAATCAACGTTGATTTTCCAATTCCAGTCTCCCCTGAAAGACACAAAGGCACAGGATGGATGAGAAAAAAATAGAACTATAAACTCTTAGAATGTTTTAAGGATTCCAAATATTTCAATAGCTGAGTTGTCCAAGAAAGAAATATATGCTAAAGGTGGCCCACTAAGTCATTAGCAGAACATAAAAATGAATATGTAAGTTATTCAGAACGTTGAAGAAAGTGCTGAAATGTTTAAAGAACAAAAAAAATTAAAGTAGTACAGCTGAAAAAAAACAACTTATAGAATTTAAATAATTGAAAAATATCTGTGATCACCTCAAATTGATAACATGAGCACCACACAGCTTACAAGAATTAAGTGAGCACAAGGAATATGAAAGAACAATTTAGAGGAAGAGTCTGGCACTTACCAACACAGAGAATATTAAAACAGAAGCCTTGCTGAATGGATCTGTTAACCAGCTGATCAGGCAAACTCTCAAAACCAACATGGCCAGACATAGTTAAAGAACGAATATTTTCTCTTTTCTGCAGAAGAAAAACAGCAATGATAAAAATAAAACGTTTACTAAAGTAGGATGTAAGCAAATTTGAAAGAATAAAAAAAATCGAAGAAACTAAAGAATTTATGAACATTATACTTCCCCAAGATACAAGTGATTTAAGAAAATTTGTGAGAAATGTGTCCAGACCCTCATAACATAGTTCTTCTCTTCATATAATGAGTCCAGCACTACTTACAACATTGAAATATTTGATTTCCACAATAGGAACAAACCCAAATAAACTATGGCATTTCACTCATAAAACAGAATGTTTAAAGTCATTAAAGATGTTTGTGATACATTTTTAATAACATTTTAATTATCTTTTACTTTGATCAGGTTTTTATCCAAAATTAGCTATCCAAAGTGATTTGACTTTTATGAAACAAACTTAACTTCATGTTGCAGGTCTCTTTTCTTCTGTGGTAGGTTTCTTTTTGTGGGTTTCTTCTCAGTTGCCGGTTTCCTGGTAGCTGTAGCCTACTTCCCACCAAAGTTTTCTTCTGCTTCGTAAGGGCAAGGCCTTCTTTCCTTCCTTTCCTATACCACAGGCTTCATGCCTGGAACCCCCTTCTCATCTGATTTGGCCTGGAGAAGACTGGTGTTCCAGTGCACAGTTTTTGAACATGGGTTTAGCTTCAAAATGATTCTCAGGTTTGTCAGGGGATTGATTCTTCTTTATGACTTTGCGATGAATTTTCTTGCGTAGTGCTCGGAGGGTTCTTTGGATCTCTGGGCTTTTCAAGATTCTGCTCAGGTCTGTATTGAGCACCATGTGCATGGAAGGTTGTAGTTACACTTAAGGGAGACAGCTTTACACAGTGCCATAGAGGTCATGTAACGTGCGGAAGGCATGTTCAGTCCAAATGCAGACACAGCCCACCAGGAGCAAGTTTCATGAACTTGCTCACCAGGAGCAAGTGTCAAAATGTTCTATTTGCTTAAATTAAGCAGAGTAATTCTAGGAATGTTTCTGAAGGCTTTGATGATACTGTTGTCTGCACTATAAATGATGCAAGGTCCCCTAACTTGGATATGACAATGATTTCTCATTTTGCCTTTGCCAGCTCTTATTAGCTGAGAGGCATAGATCTTTTTAACATCCTTCCAGGCCTTAAATTTCTTAAAAAATAAATCCACCTCCTTGGTCTTCTTGTAGCCTTCAACTTTACCTTCAACCACCAAAGGAAGTTCAGGAACTTCCTCAATATGATGACCTTCAGACATGACCAGCGCTAGAAAGGCCAAGGCAGCTATGGCAGAGCAGATGGCATAGCACTTCAATGTTGTGTTCACTCTGTGGTGCCAATGACACCAGATTTTTGTTGGTGCAAACATGTGGCGGCCCCATGACACATATTTCCAAAAGCACCTTGTATAGAACAAGGAGTCCCACCACCTCAAACTCTAGGAATTAGAGTCACAGCTCTGCCAGTACCTCAAGACTCCATATTGATTTGATGACCTGCCAATTCACTGGCCACTGACAGCACAGGACTGTTTATTGTTTTTGCATCAGTTGATGTGAACCAAGTCCACAATATCTGGTCGAAAGGGAGCCTTGAACACAGTAGAAAAAGTGACATTTTTGCCAGATTATTTCCCCTTTTTGGAATACACTAAGTGCATGGAGAGAAGGCTACACTCCTCTCAACCCAGCGGCTCCCACAGAAAAAGGAACACTTTAATTCTTATGTTAAAAAATTAAGTGAAAAAAATACAATACAAAATTATAGCTATAGTTCTAGCACCCAGTAATGGTAGAGAAATTATATCACACTAACCTCCCCGTTAATAATAATTATAATCAATTTTTTTTCAAGGAACTGGAGTGCAATCAAAGGTTGACAGACAATGAAGGGGAGACTCTTGAGAGAAGAAGACTATATAAGGTGAGATGATACTTTTCTCCTGACAGTACTGCTCAGTCATTACTATACCAAGATAGGGTTCAACATGCAAATGGCAGTCAGTTGGAGATAAGGGCATGTGAAAAAAATTCCAGAAGAAAGGACGGAGTCCTAAATCAACAAATACACTTCCCTCAAATCCTTGCCTGACTGCTGAACTGCACATGTATAGGAGGAATACAAAGAGCCTAGCAGGGGAGAAATAGGAATGGGGAAAAGCTACGTGAAGTGTTCAAGAGAGCCATCTTGGGGAGCTTGAATTTTAAGTCTATAAAATTAAAGGAGCTTAGTAAACACTTTAAGTCTTTTTACTAAATGCCTATATTAGCCACGTGTTAGAAATAAGAATCACATCCCAAAAGTCAGAAATGCTCACTAGTATAAAAGGCACAACTGAAGTAGACCTACTCTAATAATGCCTACAACAAGGGCTCAACATAATCAATGTGATCAGCTAGTAATTTGCCTGCTATAACAAAGGTCAACACTCTTCAGAAGAAAACAGAACCCAGCATCTCCACAATGTATCATTCACAATATTTCTTTTACAAATAGAAACTACTATATACGAAGCAAAACATGTTGCTTCATAGTCAAGGGGGAAAAAAAGTCAACAGAAAGATCCACAATTGAACCAAATGTTGAATTACCTAGTAAGAACGTTAAAATACCTATGATAACCATGTTAAAGGATAAAAATATGTTCTTTTCTACAGGAGAGATAGATTGTAAGAGGTAACATCACATGAAATTATGATATTTGAAAGCTCCCAAAAACAAGGGGCAATAAACAGAATTCAGAGAATGGCAAAAAGTAGCATCTGAAATAAAAAGTTATTGAACAGTATTAACAGCAAGATCAAACAATGAAATTGAACTAAAATTCTCTTATGGGAGAAAACTATAACAGACTCAAAAAACTGGAACAATATCAAATGATCTAACATACCTGTAATTGAAATACCAGATGATAAAGGGGCAGGCAAGGGGAAAAAGAAAAATATGTCTAAGTAAAAAATATCTAAGTAAAGAGTAATTGAAAAATGTCCAATTTTCTAAACATGAATTTGGAGATGCAAGCTTACAAACAGAAATATCTAAAGGAACCCACAAATAGGTATGTCAGAACAAACTGTTTAAAAACAAGAGTAGCCCTGGCTGGTTCGGCTCAGTGGATCGAGCGTCGGCCTGTGAACTGAAAGGTTCCGGTCAAGGGCACGTACCTTGGTTGCGGGCACATCCCCAGTGGGAAGTGTGCAGGAGGCAGCTGATTGATGTTTCTCTCCCATCGATGTTTCTAGCTCTCTATCCCTCTCCCTTCCTTTCTGTAAAAAAATCAATAAAATATATTTTTTAAAAAAGAGTAAAGGAAAACTTTATGAGCAAACAAGAGTAGGAGACATATTACACACAAGTAAAACATAAAATGACCACAGTTTTCCCATAAGAGACAATGCAAACCAGAGGACAATAGAACAAAATCAATAAAAAGAAAAAAATGACAATAAAAAATTCTATATCCAGTGAAAATATCCTTTACAAATGAAGGCAAAATGAAGACATCTTCAGAATCTGAGAAAATTCTTTGTAAGCAGACATACACTTTATGAGATGTTAAAAGTTCAAGAGAAAGGAAAATGACAATGGAAACGCAGATCTGCAAAAAGGAATGAAGATTACAGGAAAGGTAAAAATATGAGTAAATATGAGAGAATTTTTTGTTTTAAATTTCTTGAAAATATAACTGAATGTTTAAAGCAACAATTATTATAGGGTTTATAATACATGAAGAAGCAGAACATAAAATAATGACAGCACAAAGATAGGAAGAGGACTAGATCTGCACATGTATAGGAACTGCACATGTAATGTTTCTGTGCTCAATATCTGCATGTGACTAGTAAATACCTATTGCACAGCTCACATACAGAATATTTCCATCATCACAGAAAGTCCTATTGGTTCATGTTATACATGAACTTCTATAGCACAGTTGGAAAGTACTGTGTCAATTAAAGCTTGCATCAATTACTATTTAAAAAAATTTTTAAAACAGATGTGTAGCTAATCAGCCAACAGAGGATAAAATCCTATATAAGGATAATATGCAAAACCCTAATGGCAGAATGATGACCACTCGACCAGTGACTATGAGGTGCACTGACCACCTCCTGGTCCCTTTCCCCGGCTGGCAGGCTCTGATCATCCAATGGTGAAAAGGGAACCGGAGGTGAGTGGTGGGGGGCATGGGTGGCGCCAGGCCAAGGACCCCGCCCTGCCAGTCACCGCACACACAGAGGACAACCCATGGCGGGGGCGGGGCCAGGGAGCAGGCGGGAATGGGCCATGTCTTGGTCCCTTCCCCTGGCCGTCAGGCTCTAATCATCCATGGCAAATAGGGAAACAGGGTGGGTGGTGGTGGGGGACAGGGCTGGTGAGCAGGCAGAATGGCCAACCTCTCAGTTCCTTCCCCCAGTTGGCAGCTCCAATCACCTGATTGCAAACGAGGAACTGGGGGGGGGGGGGGGGGTGACAGGAGGGGGGGGGGCTACTGTGGGCAGCTGGGGAAGATGGCTCTGATTGCATGCCAGGCCTAGGGACCATACCTGTGCACGAATTTCATGTGCTAGGCCTCTAGGGTAATCATAAAAAAGAAGACAAGATAAAAAAAAATGAAAGAAAAAACCTGGAACAAATAGCAAATCAACAGACTTAAATTCAGCTCTATCTATAATTAAATTAAATGTAAATTATCTAAACCAGCGCTGTCCAACAGGACTTCCTGTGATGATGGAAATATTCTTTATCTGAGCTATGCAACAGGTATCCCCTTGGTAGTCACGTACAGACATTAAGCACTTAAAATGTACCTAATAGAATCAAAGATGGTGGCCAACAGGACAGCAGTGAGGGAGAGAGTGTGAGTGAGGGAACAAAAGGGGAGTGTGTGGGCATGTGGGGCATGTGTGTGAATGAGGGACAGCTATATTCCGCAGGACTTTTGGGGCTAGCAGACTAAGCTCTCTTACCACTGAAATCTCTCCCGGGGCAGCCAGCTCCACTGCAGAGGCCGTGCCATCTTGAAGGGGAGAGCTGCTGTGACTGGGAGCCCAGTCTCACCTCCACCCAGGAAGCCTTTGGACACTACCCGGGCACCTACATTAACACTGGCCAGGGACCTGCTGCCTTGGCTGCGAACCCACAAACACCTCCCTGGCCGCAGGCTCCTAGAAAGTTTTTCTGGGGGGAGACAAAATGGCAGCCGAATAGGCAGATGTGTCCTGCACCTTTTCACAGAGCAGACAGAAGAAACAGCTGAATTGAATAACATCCACCTGGAATTGGCGAATTAAACATAGCTGGTGAGACAATCTATGGCCAGAAAGGACAGAGGATACCTGGAGAATGGTAGGATCAGGGATCTGGTCTGGAGAGAGAAACGCAGGACCACTAGGACAAGAGGGTCAGAAGGAAACTGCACTGCACCAAGTCTGTGTTCCATGGGGACACGTGTAACACTTGACTGTGAAAGGGGTCCACAGGGCTGCTGGCAGTGGGGGACTTTAGGTCTTAGTCCACAGCCGTGGGAGGCTGCACCCAGAAAAGCAGCCTGAAGTTCTGTACTGGCTGTGCAGTGCCAGGGGGAATCATCCAGCAGCGTGGTTACTCTATCTTTATACTGCCCTTGCTTTTAGTCGCTAAACCCAGTGCATAGGATCTTGCCATTACAAACACTCTCTGAGGTGGACGTGTTTGGTGGAGGCTGAGGAGCAAAGCACGGAGAGGTGACCAGGAATCCAGCTCTGGGACAGCCTGGTCCCTCCAATCCTAAACAGCCATTTTCTCCAGAAGAGCTAGCTCCTCCTAGTGGCCTCGGAAACTAATAAAGCAACACTGCCCATGTCAAAGATAAATCCTTCTATAAATATGACAAAGCAGGGAGACAAAGTGGGCAGATTGCCCTGCATGCCTAAATCCAAGCGTGTGGAGACAGATACAGAGGAGCGGTAGATCACTGGGAGCTTCAACAGGTCCTGACTAACAGGAAACTGAAAAGTGGCAGACAGAACAGTAGAGAGGGGTCTTAATCCAGTCCCATGGGACATTAAAACTCAGCTGAAACAAATGACACTTCACTTTTTTATATTTTACCTTTTACTTAAGGAAAAGAAAAAAAATTTGTCTTATTTTATATTATTACTTTTTTAACATTTTATTTTTTTGATTACTGTTATATACGCTACTTTTATTTAATATTTTTATTGATTTTTTACAGAGAGGAAGGGAGAGGGATAGAGAGTTAGAAACATCGATAAGAGAGAAACATCAATCAGCTGCCTCCTGCACACCTCCTACTGGGGATGTGCCCGCAACCAAGGTACATGCCCTTGACCAGAATCAAACCTGGGACCCTTCAGTCTGCAGGCCGACTCAATTGGTTGGGGCAGCTAATTTTATTTTTTTATCATTATTTCATTTTATTTCATTTTTTTCCTTTTTGCCAACTTTTTCATCCTCACTGCTCCCTTTTCCATCCTTTTTCTCCTCTCCTGTTCCTGCTTTAGTTTTTTTCTCTCCTCTCTTTTTGCTCCTTTTTAAAAATTGATCATTTTTATATGCTTTATTGATGTGTTCTGTTATAGTAGTCTCTGTTGGCTAACCATATATCTAATTTCCTCTCCCCTGTTCCAAGGCCATGCACCCTTCTCTTTTCTCTATCTTGGCTAGCCAATTTATTTATTTACTAGAGGCCTGTTGCACAAAGATTTGCTCAATAGGCCTTCCTTCCCTTAGCTTCCAGCACCAGTTTTCCTCTGGTATCAGGATCCGGCCAAAGCAGCAAGGCTTGGCTTCTCGGCTCAGGCCGCAGCAGCGAGGTTTGGCTTCTCTGCTCTGGCTGCAGCAGCAAGGCTAGGCTTCTCCACTCTGGCTACAGCAAGGCTTGGCTTCTCCACTCCAGCTGCAATGGAGAAGCCAAGCCTCTTCAGTCTTCAATCATCTTCAATCTTCACTCCATGCCTGCATATGCAAATTAACCACCATATTTGTTGGGTTAATTTGCATACTCATCCTGATGGGCTGGTGGCCAAAGCAGGGTGACACCAATTTGCATGTTTCTCTTTTATTAGTGTAGATGCTTTTGTTTCTCCTTTCCTCACTTGCTCTCTTCTTCTCCTAATTGCTTAATTAGTTTCACTCACCAAACTCAAGCCTATTTGCTCTCTATTATCCTTTTCAAAAATTTGGTGAATTACAGATTAATGAAAGGGGGAAATTTATTTATTTATCTTAATTTATTTACTATTTTGTTTTTCATTTTTCTTCATATACACTCATTCTCTTTCTATCTCCTCTAAACGGAACCATAGCCATTCCCCCATTCATTCAATTCCTTTACCTTACTTTCTGGAAATAAACTCTGCCTCTTTAGATTTAGTTTCCCCCCTTTTCTCTGGGTGTGTGTTGTTTGCATTTTTTCGTTTATTTGTTTGTGAAGTTACAGCCCCATATATGTATATTTTTCCCCCTTCTTTTTTCTTTTCACTCTTACCATTTCCCCTTTTCTCAATATCATTTTTGTGCTCTTTTCTCTCCTGAAATTCTGTTTTCTCTGGTGGTCACCTTTGTTGGGGTTATCAGTGTGGTGAATACATTTGTGTTTTGTTCCCTGTGTCATTGTTTGTTAACTTGTGCTTTGTGCCTTTCGATCAACTTGGCAGAGAGTGAGCTACATAACCACACACTCTGAGAGGAGCAAAAATGGAGAGACAAAGAAACAGCCCACATACAAAATAAATGGAGGAATCACCAGAAAATGAAGTAAACAAAATGGAGGCAAGAATTTTGTTAGAGAGGATTCAGAGAAATGGTCATAAGGATGATGCAAAGGAATTAGGACAAATTCAACATGTGTAAGAATCAAGATTAAATGAAGAAGAAGCAAGAAATGAAGATTGACACACTGCAATAAAGAACACAATAGAAAGCCTCAACAGTAGATTAGAACAATGTGAGAGCAGCATCAGAAAGCTAGAACACAAGGTAGGAAAAACATGCAAGCAGAGAAGCAACTGAAAAGAAAAACACAAAAAAACTTAAAAAGAAGGAGGAGAGCCTCAGGGAAGTTTAAGACAACACAAAATAAAACAACATATGCAAAATAGGGGAGCCAGAAGGAAAGGAAACTGAGCAAGGAAGAGAAAATCTGCTTGAAGAAATAATGAAAGAAAATTTCCCTGATATTCGGAAGAAAAAACTCGCACAAGTTCAAGAAGCACAAAGAGTTCCAAACAAGATGAACCCAAAAAAGACCAACACTCAGACATATCATAATTAAATTGGCAAACACCAATGACAAAGTAAGAATCTTAAAGGCTTCCAGAAAGACAGAAAGTTACCTATAAGGGATTTCCCATTAGACTATCAACTGATTTCTCAACAGAAACACACAGGCCAGAAGGGAATGGAATGAAATATACAAAGTGATGCAAAGCAAGGGACTGAATCCAAGAATACTATACGTGGCCAAGCTATCATTCAAAATTGAAGATCAAATAAGGGGCTTCATAGACAAAAAGGGGTTAAAAGAGTTTACTAAAACCAAGCCACCAATGCAAGAAAGGCTAAAGGGACTGCTGTAAAAAGAAGAAATAGGAAGGGAAGAAGGAACACAGGCATAAAGGATAAAAAAGGTGACAAACAAGTACCAATCAATAACTTTAAACATAGATGGATTCAATGCACCAATCAAAATATATAGGGGAGCTGAATAGATATGAAAACATGACCCATATATCTGCTGTCTACAAGAGACCCACATCAGAACAAAGGACTCACACAGACTGATAGTGAGGGGATGGAAAAAAATTTTCAGGCAAATGGCAATGAAATAAAAGGTGGGGTAGCAATACTTATATCTGACAAATTAGACCTCAAAGTGAAGGCCATAACAAGAGATACGGAAGGCCACTTCATAATACTAAAGGAAGCAATTCAATAAGATGATATAATACATTCACTCAATACAGGAGCATCCAAATACAGAAAAAAAACTTCTGGAAGATATCAACAGAGAGATCAACAGCAATACAGTCATA
Source organism: Murina feae (assembly GCA_004026665.1). Lineage (NCBI taxonomy): Eukaryota > Metazoa > Chordata > Mammalia > Chiroptera > Vespertilionidae > Murina > Murina feae. The sequence goes on from PVJC01020557.1 coordinate 19,744, forward strand.
GTAGGGGATTTTAATACCCAATCGACATCACTGGATAAATGCTCTAAACAAAAAAATCAGCAAAGAAACATCAATTCCAAGTGACTCACAAGATCAGATGGAATTAACTGACATCTTCATACTTCACCCCAAAGCTACAGAAAATACATTCTTCTCAAGTGCACATGGGGACATTTGCAAAGACAGACCACATATTGGGGCATAGGCAAAGTCTCTTCAAATTCAAGAAGATAGAAATCATATCAAGTATCTTCTCAGATCACAATGGCATAAAATTAGAAATCAACTACAATAAAAACATTGAAAAAAATCCAACACTTGGAGGCTAAATAGCATGCTATTAAACAATGATTGGGTTACCAAATAAATCAAAGAAGAAATAAAAAGCATCTTGGTAACAAATGACAATGAAAACACAACAATCCAAAATCTATGGGACAAAAGCAGTCCTGAGAGAGAAATCCATAGCTCTTCAGGCCTCTCTCAAAAAACAAAAAATGGTAATAAATTACCTAATCCTACAACGTAAAGAGTTAGAAAGAGAACAACAAGAAAATCCCAGAGTGAGAAGGAAGGAAATATTAAAGGTTGGAGTGGAAATAAACGACATATAAGACCAAAAAAAAATTACAAAAGATCAATAAAACCAAGAGCTGGTTCTTTGAAAGGATAAACAAGATTAATGAATCTCTAGCCAGGCTCACTAAAAAAACAAAGAGAGGGCTCAAGTAAACAAAATCAGAAATGAAAGAGGTGAAGAAAAAACAGACCCCACAGTAATAAAACGGATTGTAAAAAAAAATACTAAACAACTCTACCTGAATAAACTGGACAACCTAGATGAAATGGACAAATTCTTAGAAAAATACAAGCTTCCAAAACTCAATCAGGAAGAATAAAAAAACCTGGATAGGCCGATAACTACTGATGAAATTTAAACAGTAATTAAAAATCTTCCAGCAAACAAAAACCCTGGCCTATACGGCTTAACAGGGGAGTTTTACCAAACTTTCAAAGAAGAACTAAAACCTATCCTCCTCAGACTATTCCAAAAAATTCAAGAGGAAGGCACACTTCCAAGCTCTTTCTATGAAGCCAGCATTACCCTAATACTAAAACCAGATAAAGACATATGCCTTAAGAACTATATGCCTTAAGAACATAACTGCTAAAATCCTCAAGAAAATCTAGCAAATTGGATCCAGCATTCCATTAGAAAGATCATATACCATGAGCAAGTGAGATTTATTCCGGGGATGCAAGGATGGTACAATATCCGCAAATCAATAAATGTGATACATTACATAAACAAATTGAGAGACAAAAATCACATAATCATATTGACTGATGCAGAAAAAGCATTTGATAAAATCCAACACCCTTTCTTGATAAAAACTCTCAGCAAAGTGTCAATAGAGGGATCATACCTCAACATAATGAAAGCCTTATATGACAATCCTACAGCCAACATCATACTCAATGGGCAAACACTAAACCATTTCCCCTAAGAACAGGAACAAGACAGGGATGCTCACTTTCACCACTCCTGTTCAAACATAGTACTGGAAGTGCTAGCCATAATGATCAGACAAGAAGAAGAAATAAAAGGCATCCAAACTGGAAAAGAAATAAAACTGTCATTATTCACAGATGACATGATATTGTACATAGAAAACCCTAAAGACTCCATCAAAAAACTATTTAATAGCCCTAACTGGTTTGGCTCAATGGATGGAGCACCAGCCTGTGAACTGAAAGGTCCCAGGTTCGAATCCGGTCAAGAGCATGTACCTTGGCAGTAGGAGGTGTGCAGGAGGGAGCTGATCGATGTTTCTCTCTCATCAATGTTTCTAACTCTATCCCTCTCCCTCTCTGTAAAAAAAATCAATAAAATATATATACATATATATTTTAAAACTACTTAATAAATGAATTAAGCAAGGTAGCAAGATACAAAATTAACATCAAGATCTATGGCTTTTTTATACACCAATAATGAACTCACAGAAAGAGAAACTAAAACAACAATCCCATTTACCACTGCACCAAAAAAATTACGATACTTATGAATAAACTTAACTAAGGAGGTAAAAGACTTGCATTCAGAAAACTACAGGACGTTGAAAAAAGAGATAAGCCACGTTTCTCAAAACTGCCTGGTACTTGCAGAAGAAGAGACATAGAGAACAATGGAACAGAACAGAGATCCCAGAAATCGACCCAAGCCATTATGCTCAATTTAATATTTGACAAAGGAGGCAAAAGCATACAATACAGGCAAGACAGTCTCTTCAATAAATGGTGCTCAAGAAATTGATCAGATACATGCAAAAAAAAAAAAAGAAACTATATTACCAATTTATACCATACACAAAAATAAACTCAAAATGGGTAAAGGACTTACCAGGTGTACCGGTTAATAATATGAATTTTATAATCAAAGAAAACAAAGTAATTTCAAGAGAGACATCAAAAGTGCTTTATTCAAAGTAATGTGCATTGCTAGCTACATATTTCCCCCATCTTTCAGGCAATTTGTGGATACCATCTCAATAGAACTTTTCTTGTTTTGAGGCAAACCATTCAAAGACCCAATTTTCTACTTCTTCTTATGTTTTGAAGTGCTGCTCAGACAGTATGTGTGCCATTGATTGGATCAAGTGGTAATCTGAAGGAACAAGGTATGGTGAATACTGTGGGTGGGTTAATACTTCCTAGGCAAGATCTTTCAACATGTCTTTAACTGGCTTTGAAGTTTGTGATGGTGCGTTATCATGAAGCAAAATTACTTTGCCATGTCTTCTGGCACATTCTGATTGTTTCACAATCAAAGCATGGTTCAAATTGATTATTTGTTGTTGATAGCGACCAATATTAACTGTTTCACCTGGTTTTAGAAGCTCATAATACATCACACCTTCCCAATCCCACCAAACACAAAGCATTGTTTTCTTTCTGAAGTGATTTGGCCTTGCAGTCCATGTTGATGGTTGACCTGGGTCAATCCATGATTTTGTGCATTTGGGATTCTCAAAAGAAATCCACTTTTCATTGCCAGTCACAATTCGATGCAAAAAAAGACTTTCTTTCATGCGATTGAAGCAACATATTACTGATGACTTCAGTTTTCCATTTGTCTTTCGTTCAGTTGATGTGGCACCCGTTTTCCTTCCTTTAAAATCTTTCCCATTGCTTGTAAACTATTGGAAATTGTTTGCTTAGCAATGTTTAATCTTTCTGCAAGTTGTTTTTGAGTTTGATATGCATCTTCATCCAATAATGCTTATAATTGTTGGTCTTCAAACTTTTTCAGTTAATGTGGATGTTCTTTGTCTTCCACATCAAAATCTGAAAGTGTTTAAACCAGCGTTCACAAGTATCTTGAGATGGAGCATGTTCATCATAAGCTTCCCGAAATATATGATAACTTTCAGCAGCACTTTTCTTCAAAATAAAGTAATGAATTAAAACTTCCTATAAATGCTTTTTGGCATGAAATTTGACATTTTTAAGGGTAAAAACATCTATGATGTTAACCATCAGCAAATTTGACATATGAAGTTTTGAAGCTTGCTGTCAATACAACAAAATAGCATACATATCAAATCACATATTAACTAAAAAAGCATAATATTGAAATTAACCGTTTCTCCAAGACGGGGTAAGCCACGCCCACCAGCAAATCAGAGCGGCTGTATGTAAATTAGCCCAGCCAACATGGAGGCCGCCACTCACAGACCTGAGTAAACGGCAGCTTCCATTGCGGCAGAAGTGAAAGTGAAACTGCGGCCCACTTGGCTTAAACTGGCTCTAGCGAAACACAGGTTTGCAACAATATAACAAACATAGAATCCTCAGGAGCTGAAGGAAACAGTAGGCCTAGGAGTAACACTGTCTCATTATAGACTCCGCGAGGTGAAGCAGAGAGAAGGCTTCTTTAGTAGTTAGTAGGCCGGCTTAAAGGAAGAGTGTATCAATTATAGAAGATAAACAAACCCTAAAACCTGCGTCCAGCCAGCCTTGCTGGGACATTGGGTCAATGGGAGCTGTGGGCAGCCTTAAAGCCTGAAAGCGCCAATCAGCCCGTCACCCAGGCTGGCCACAACCCAATGGGGTATGGGACGTTCCTGGGGGGCTTGGCCAGCCTGGAGACAGCCATCAGCCCATCACCTAGCTGGTCAGGCACCCCAGCAGGTGGACATCCCCAGAGGGGTCCCAGACTGTGAGAGGGCACAGGCAAGGCTGAGGGACCTCCCGAGTGCACAGAGCGGCTGCAGGGCGGAACAGCACAGGACCCAGGACCCGTGAGTGGGAAAGAGGCAGCAGGGTTGGCAGCCTGCTTGGCGGCTGCCCAGGCCCCTTGCAGGGCATCAGGGAGCGGGAAAGAGGTGGCAGGGGTCGGGGGCCTGCTTGGCGGCTTCCCAGGCCCTTTGCGGGGCACCAGGGAGTGGGAAAGCAAGGCAGCAGGGAACCAGTGAGTGGGAAAGAGGTAGCGGGCGAGTCTTGGCCTGCTTGGCGGCTGCCCAGGCCCTTTGCGGGGCACCGGGGAGCAGGAAAGCAAGGCTGAAGTGGCCGGGGTCCTGCTTGGCAGCTCCCCAGACCCCTTGGTGGCACTGGGGAGTGGGAAAGGAAGGCAGCAGGGGACCGGTGAGTGGGAAAGAGTCGGCGGCCTGCTTGGCGGCTCCCCAGGCCCTTTGCACAAATTTTGCTTGCGGTAAAGCAAGCTCTTGGGGGCTAGGGGCCTGCTTGGAGGCTCCCCAGGTCCCTTCCGGGAATCAGGGAGCAGGAAAAGGCTGGCCTGACCATGAGGTGGAGTTTTCCCTGCTTCCTGGTGGCTGGAGGAAGATGAGCAGTAGGCAAGCTTGGGAGGCAGGCAGCACCCAGCCCTGGCCACAGCTCAAAAAAAGAGAACAACATGCAGGGGAGGGCAAGAGTTTGAGAGATCAACATAGAGGGAGTACCTGCTCCAAGCGTGGGGGCAGCAAGTAGACACACACAGGAGGACTGCTCTGAGCCTCAAATGTGGCTGGGGGCAGGTCCCCAGTGGCAACACACACACACACACACACACACACACACACACACAAAAGGCGCCTGGCAGACTGGGGCCATCATAGGACATCCACTGAGGGGTTCCAGACTGTGAGAGGGGGCAGGCTGGGCTGAGGGACTCCCCTCCCTCCCCGTGCATGAATTTCGTGCACCAGGCCCCTAGTGTGTGTGTGTGTGTGTGTGTGTGTGTGTGTGTGTGTGTGTATCTCAACATATTTATAATTCCATCTATTGGAAATATTAACTGGTACACCTGGTAAATATAAGACGGGAAACCATAAAATCTTAGAAGACTCCACAGGCAGCAAAATATCAGACATATGTCATAACAATATCTTTACCAATACAGCTCCTAAGGTAATGGGAACTAAGAAAATAATACACAAATGGGACTACATCAAATTAAAAAGCTTCTGCACAGCAAAAAGAAACCATCAACAAAACAACAAGAAAGCCCACTGTATAGGAAAACGTATTTGCCAATGCTATCTCAGATAAGGGTTTAATCTCTAAAATTTAAAGGGAACTCATACAACTTAACAAAAGGAAAACAAACAATCCAATCAAAAAATGGGCAAAGGACCTAAATAAACACTTTCCTAAAGAAGACATACAGAAAGTCAAGAGACAAATGAAAACATGCTCAGTCACTAATCATCTGAGAGATGCAAATCAAAACGACAATGAGGTACCATTTCACACTTGTCAGAATGGCTATCATCAACAAATCAACAAACGACAAGTGCTGGCGAGGATGTGGAGAAAAAGGAATCCTCATGCACTACTGGTGGAAATGCAGACTGGGACAGCCACTGTGGAAAACAGTATGGAGTTTCCTTAAAAAATTAAAAATGGAATTCACCTTTGACCCAGTAATCCCACTGCTGGGAATGCTAGTATATTCCCAAGAAACCAGAAACACCAATCACATAGGACATATGCACCCCTATGCTCACAGTAGCACAATTTACAATAACCAGGATTTGGAAACAACCTAAATGCCCACCAGCAGATGAGTGGATTAGAAAACTATGGTACATTTACACAATAGAATACCACACTGCTATAAAAAAGAAGGAACTTTTACCATTTGCAACAGCATGGATGGACCTGGAGAGCATTATGCTAAGCAAAATAAGCCAGTCAGTGAAAAATAAATACCACATGATCTCACTCATATGTGGGATATAATGAACAACATAAACTGATGAACAAAAATAGACCCAGAAACTAAGAAACCTGAACAGACAGTCCAATCTCAGAGAGAAGGCAGGCGAGAGGGGGGTAAAAGATCAACCAAAGGACTTGTATGTATGCATATTAGCATAACCAATGGACAGGGACACTGGATTGGTGGGGGCTTGTCCTAGGGGAGGGAGGGTGTCAATTAGGGAAAAAGAAGACATATGTAATACTTTAGACCACAAAAAAATGTAACTAATACAATTGAAGAAGTAACTTTAAAATTTTATTTACCTAATTTAAATATAAATAGCACATGTGGCTAGTGGCTACCATACTGGACAGTGTAGGACAAAATATTTCAATTAAAAGAAGGAAATTGCTCCCACTCCAGGATGAACTTGGTAGCCAGCTGCCCCAAATCCTGCATGTCTCCCTGGGACAAAAGTTGGTGAAGGCCTACATCTTGGGCCTCCTTACCATGGTCTTTCTCCGGACCTGAGCCCCCTGCTTAGCCTCCACCCCCCTCCCTGGGCAAGGATGTGGACATGAGACAGCCACTGTGATGCTCATACCTTGCCTTGATTCCTACTATCTTCTTCCTGCCACCCCACCTCCCACCCCTGACAAAAAATACCCAGGGATTTGATTCATTTTCCAAGTTGAATTTTAAAAAATTTACAAAATTAAACAGAAAAAATAAAAGAAGAAAATTGTCAAATTGGATAAAACAACAAGATCCAACTATATGCTGTCAATATGGTACCTGAGAAGTTAATTCTAAAATTTATATGAAAATATAGGATTTAGAATAGTAAAAACAGTTGTGTAAAAGACAGGATTGAAGGACATAATACCCACTCAAAGCTATAATCATCAAGTGTAATATAAAAAGGGCTGAGAACTTCTGAAGAAAGAGGTTTGAGGCATGAAGGGGATTTCAGTTCTCCATTGTTATATGAGTACAAAGGAGCCACATAGCAAGTACCGAAGAATGATGAGGAACTGATAGCAACTGGCCTGTCAAAAACTGAATTCTGCCAACAGAGTTTGGAAGGGGAGCCTCCAGATAAGAACCCAGCCAGCCAACATCCTGAGTGTGAGACCCTGGACAGAGAAGCCAGTTGTGCTGTGTCTGCTTTCTGACCTACAGAAGTGAGCTAATAAACAGGTGTTATTTTAACCAAGTAAATTTGTGGCAATCTGTTATGGAGTAACAGAAAACCAGTACATTGTATTTTCTTTTGTGCTGTTTAATTCCTTTTAGTCATGTAAGCATATTATCTTTATAATTTAAAAAGGGGAGAGTGAAGAAACACTATGCTTCCCAGTCATTGAAACTATTCAAGAAGATTCAAATAATAATTATCTGATAAGCATATGCAAAAGTTGAACTAAGTGGCTGCAGAATTCCTTGTGGCTCTAAAGCTATATAATTTTTTAAGCTAAGATGCTTTTATTACATTAACTGGGGGGTGGGGTGGGTCCCTCAGCCCGGCCTACGTCCTCTTGTAGTCTGGGACCCCCTCAGGGGATGTCCACCTGCTAGTTTAGATGCACTCTCTGAGGGATCTGGCCTAAACTGGCAGTCAGACATCCCTCTGGCAGGCTAGGAGCCCTCAGGAGATGTCCACTTGCCAGCGGGGAGCAGTCCTAAGCTGCAGTCGGACATCCTTAGCGCTGCTGAGGAGGCAGGAGAGGCTCTCGCCACCAACGCTGTACTGGAAGCCATCAGCCTGGCTTGTGGCTGAGCAGAGCTCCCCCTGTGGGAGTGCACTGATCACCAGGAGCAGCTCCTGCATTGAGCATCTGCCCCCTGGTGGTCAGTGTGTGTCATAGTGACCAGTCATGTCCAGTAGTTCTGTTCTTAGGGTCAATTTGCATATTACCCTTTTATTATATAGGATAGAGGCCTGGTGCATGGGAGGGTACCGGCTGGTTTGCCCTGAAGGTTGTCCCGAATCAGGATGGGGGTCCCACTGGGGTACCTGGCCAGCCTGGGTGAGGGGCTGAGAGCCATTTTCAGACTGGCCACACCCCCTTCAGGATGGAGGTGTGCCTGGTCAGCCTGGGTGAGGGGCTGAGGGCCATTTTTAGGCTGGCCACATCCCTTTCAGGAAGGGGATCCTGCTGGGGTGCCTGACCAGCCTGAGTGAGGGGTGGATGGCTGTTTGCAGTCAGGCCCACAGCCACTTCAGGGTGGGGGTCCCTGTTGGGGTGCCTGGCCAGTCTGGGTGAGGGGCTGATGGCTGTTTGCAAGCTGGCCCAGCCGCCCAGCAGAAACCCTCACCCCATGAGGGTGGGGCCATCCTAGACGAGGGGCTGATGGCTGTTTTCAGGCTGGCCAAGGCCCCCAGTGACCCAAGCTCCCAGCATGGCTGGCTGGAAGCAGGTATCTAGGATTTATTTATCTTCTGTAATTGAAACTTTGTTGCCTTAAGTGGAGGCCACAGTCAGCCTAGGCAGGCATAAAACTTGGCTTCCTCCATTGCCAGGGCAACAAAGCCTCCTGCTTGCTCCAGCTCTGTGGCTTCTATAATTGAAACTTTGTTGCCTTGAGCAGAGGCCACATGTGGCCAAGGCAGGTGGGAAGCTTAGCTTCTTCCATCACCAGGGCAACCAAGCCTCCTGCTTGCTCTAGCTCCATGACTGACGGCCGCCATTTTGGTTGGGTTAATATGCATATAGTCGCTCTGATAGGCTGGTGCACGTGGCTTGGAATGTAGGGGAGTGATGCAATTAGCATATTACTCTTTTATTAGATTAGACTAGGGGCCCGGTGCACAAAAATTTGTGCACTCAGGATGGAGGGAGTCCCTCAGCCCGGCCTGTGCCCTCTCACAGTCTGGGACCCCTCTGTGGATGTCCTATGATGGCCCCAGTCTGCCAGGTGCCTTTTGTGTGTGTGTGTGTATGTGTGTGTGTCACCACTGGGGACCTGCCCCCAGCTGCATCTGAGGCTCGGAGCAGTCCTCCTGTGTGTGTCTACCTGCTGGGGACCTGCCCCCAGGCACACCGTGGAGGCTTGGAGCAGGCACCCCCTCTATGTTGATCTCTCAGACTCTTGCCCTCCCCTGCATGTTGTTCTCTT
>PVJC01020558.1:0-29067 GCA_004026665.1 Murina feae
CCCAGGTCCCTTCTGGGGATCAGGGAGCAGGAAAAGGCTGGCCTGACCACAAGGCGGGGTTTTCCCTGCTTTCTGGTGGCTGGAGGAAGATGGGCAGTAGGCAAGCTTGGGAGGCAGGCAGCACCCAGCCCTGGTCACAGCTCAAAAAAGAGAACAACATGCAGGGGAGGGCAAGAGTCTGAGAGATCAACATAGAGGGTGTGCCTGGGGGCAGGCCCCCGGCAGGTAGACACACACAGGAGGACTGCTCCGAGCCTCAGATGCAGCTGGGGTCAGGTCCCCAGTGGCGATACACACACATACATACACACACACACAAAAGGCGCCTGGCAGACTGGGGCCATCATAGGACATCCACTGAGGGGTCCCAGACTGTGAGAGGGCACAGGCCGGGCTGAGGGACTCCTTCCACCCCGAGTGCACAAATTTTTGTGCACCAGGCCCCTAGTATTCAAATAAGTATGATCTTCCCAGAACCCATCTGTTACCATACTGCCCACAGGAGCTGAGGGACCATAGTCATTTTCAAGATTAGGCTAATAATAACTTACTACAGAGTATTCCCTCCTTGCTCTCCTATTATTATTATAAAAATAAAATTCATGCCCAGCCGGTGTGGCTTAGTGGTTGAGTGTCGGCCTATAAACCAGGAGGTCACGGTTTGATTCCCGGTCGGGGCACATGCCCCCATTTTGAGCTCCATCCCCGGTGTGGAGATGCAGGAGACAGCCAATCAATTATTCTCTCATTGATGGGTGTGGGGTTTTTTTTCTCTCTCTCCCTTCCTCTCTGAAATCAATACAAATACTTTTTACAAAATAAAATAAAATTCATGAAAATGATAGTTTAAAGTAACTCGATAATGATTACTATCAGACTGCCCATCCACAGTCCACGTTTGCAAGAGGAGACCAGGTAAGACTGACTGGCAGATCTGCAGATCTGTAGCACACAGGCTCCTTTCATCTTGTCGAGCTCCCCATGATTCTGCAAGCTTCCTCTAAATCCGGTTTCAGTATTCCTGGGTGTTCTATTTGAGAGACTGAATATACAAACAAACAACAGCCAGACCATGTTTGAAAACAGAACTCTGACCCACAACTTGCAGAAACCCAGGAAACGGACCCTCTTTTCTGTAATAAATAGCCCAGGAAGCCAGCCTGCTATAAATCAGACCCCTGTCTCTAGTGATAGTCCAGGAAGCCAAACAATAATCCCTGTAACAATTGGCCCAAATTGGCCAGAAGCTGATTAATAATTGGCAACTTCCCTAATTTTTGTCTCCACTTCTAACTTGGGACCAACCAGGAAAAAAGCCAATAGGCACCTGTAACCAAATCACATAGGATGCCCCACTCCTAGTTAGCCCACCTACATCTTCCCCATACAGATAGCCTTGAATCAGTGCACAGCTGAAACCTTTTTCCACCATAAAGCTCTCCCTCTCCTCGGCCTGCCTTTTAGGCGGTGCCAACATGCAAGTGACAATAGCTGACTCCCTGGCGATATAGCAAGCTCTGAAAAAACAGCCTTTGCTTTTCCCATTTGGTTGAGAAATATTTCCACATATTGGACCCCGTAATCCTATGAAGAACTAATGTCCAAACCCTCTAAAAGATACTGCTTCACGTTGTTTAAATGTATTATTTCTGTAATATTCATAAATTAGCGGACATCTTTTTTAGTTCTTCATTATAACCTAAGTCAATATGCTCCAGGGCTCACCTTTCTGCAGACCATCTCCTTGGAATGGGCGCGGCCTTCCTTTGCGCACCTGAGCAGAGCACCCTTTGTGGAAGCGGGTGGGCGGGGACATCAGGAGCGCCTCCCACGCCACAGGCCAACCTCCCAGGTGGCAACTACAATTCCCAGCGACCCCTGCAAACGGCGGGCCGCGGCCACGATGCGCCTGCGCAATGGGGGAGGCGCGTGTGTGGTTCCCGCCAATTCTTGCAGCATCCTGCCGGGGCTGAGTACCGCGCGCTATGGAGGCGTTTGACCCAGCCGAGCTTCCCGAGCTGCTTAAGCTTTATTACCGGAGGCTCTTTCCCTACGCCCAGTACTATCGCTGGCTCAACTATGGCGGAGGTGATGGCGGCGGGGAGCGGGTGGTGGCAGGTCGGGAAGGGAATGTGGAGGGGTTCGGGGAGGGTACTGTCGCCTGTCGAGATGCAGTGTGCCAGGCATTACCTCGAGCCCTCCCCACCACGACCTCTGAAATGCAAATGGGCCGAGAGAGGAGTTCATGACCGGCCTGCGGCCACTCTTGAGAGGCAGGGCCGCCGCTCCTACCACTGCGTGGCCGGACGCCCCTCCGGGGCCTGAGCCGAGCAAGGGGTCATCGGGTCGCAGGGTGAAGTCGCAGAGGCACGACCTGCGTCAGGGTGGGAGGGGCGCCTCCCGGAAGTGGAGAGGCACTTCAGTCGTCGCGGCGGGGTGTACTAGTGCCCACCGAGGAGACGGAGGGGGCGTTATGTATTTAAAATATTCCTGCATCCTTTTTCTCATTTTTACTTTTCCCTATGAGATGCCGTGTGGTAATAAGCCCCTTCAAAGAGAGACTAGGTCTTGGCTTTTTTATTTTATTTTATTTTTTACGTGTAGCACAGTGTTGGGCACAAAGGGCTTATTAAAATTACCAAATTAACATTAAAATGTACATGTATTTGCAGTGATAAAGAATTACTTTCAACACCGTGAATTTTCATTCACGTTGAAAGATGACATTTACATTCGCTACCAATCCTTCAACAACCAGAGTGATCTGGAAAAGGAGATGCAGAAAATGAATCCGTACAAGATTGATATAGGAGCAGTGTATTCCCACAGAGTAAGGAATTCGGGTCTTATGTATGTTGTGGGCTTTTTAAAAGCACCAAGAACCCCCAGCGTTTTGTGATTATGTTTTTAAAACTTATTCTATTAAAAGAGCAACACTTACTTAACTGTTTTTGCAAGTTGATTGCAATTTTTGTTGTTCTTTGATACTGTTCGTTACTAACTGGAAATACTTTGTATGTGAATTGGTTGTATTCTCATTAGCAAAAAAAAAAAAAAAAAAAAAAATTGAGTATCTGGCCGAAAGACTAAATGTGGAAATCAGTGTGGTTTAAGGAAGGGTGTTAAAAGAGAATTACGTTCTCTCTCAGCATGGAGTTATTCTTCATTCCCCTCGCACCCCTGCATCCTTTGTATTAGAAAATCTCTGCCATAATAATACCTACAATCCAACTAGTGCTTCCAGTACTACCATCATCATCATCTCTCATCTGAATGGCTAAAATCTTTCTAACAATTTGCTCCTGTAGACTCTAGACCAGAGGTTCCAAACTTGGGGCACACGCCCCACAGGGGGGCAATTTGAGAATGAGTTATCAAGAGTGAATTTTTTGCATTTCTTATGGTCCTAGGGGTCTCATATACAGTCTAAAAATATATATTGTCACATGTTTATGTATTTCAATTCTTAAAACTTGGCTATTCTTTCATGTCGTTTTATTTTTAACAGTTTCTTAGTGATTTCTTCCTCAGTACTTCAACTGTCCTTTCGTTCGTTTATTTTTCTCTTTCATGGGTGCCACATTCTTTGGAAGCTTGTTTAGACCAAGTTAATGGCCTTTTAGGCTTCGTCCACGCGAATAGACATTCATTTTTTGAATAATAAGAATTATATGTCACGGGGTAGGAGCATCAGGATTTTAGGTGCTTAGGTGAGGCATAGCCAAAAAGAGGTTGGGAACCCACTGCTCTAGAGTCTAGTCTTAATACAGCCGTCAGAGTGATCCTTTAAAAAGTCAGATCCTGTGATTCCTCTGCTCAAAACCATTCTCCAGTGGCTACCCATTTCACTCAGAGTAAAAGCCCCTCTCTCCCGCTCACTCACCCCACTCCTGCCTCACTGCCCTTGCTCAAGAAGTTTCACTTTCTAGAACCTATTTCCCCAAATATCTTGGTTCATTCCCTCACTTCCTTCAAGTCCTTACTCAGTAAGGCCTATTGCAGCCTGCCATCTCTCCTGTCCCCCTGCCACTGAAATAGTGCCTGGTGGAGAGAGTACTCCGTACATATATTTTTAAAATATATTTTTACTGATTTCAGAGAGGAAGGCCGAGGGATACAGAAACATCAGTGATGAGAGAGAATCACCGATCAGCTTGCTCCCCACTGGGGATCGAGCCCATAACCCAGGCATGTGCCCTTGGCCGGAATTGAACCTGGGACCCTTCAGTCCGCAGGTGGACACTCTAGACACTGAGCCAAACAAGCTAAGGCTACACCGTACAAATTTGTTCAATGCATGAACGTACCAAAATTGTTCTTCCTCTCCTTAAAAATGCACACATATTGGAAAAATACACACATGGGATAATATGTTTTGTATGGAACTTCTTCAGATGTTGTATAATTTTTCATAGAAATTCTCACTTTCTTTTTACAAAGGAGAAAACAGGCCTGGAGAACTCAAATAACTTTTTCCTAGGTCACACAATTTCTAAATGATAGAGCTGGGACCTGAACCCAGGTTTTCTGACTATAAATTCCAGAGGAAAGAGAGAAGACATGTAAGAAAAGGCTGGCAAGCATGCCTTAGCCGGTTTGGCTCAGTGGATAGAGCATTAGCCTGTGGACTGAAGGGTCCCGAGTTCGATTCCCGTCAAGGGCATATTCGTGGGTTGCAGGCTCAATCCCCAGCAGGGGGTGTGCAGGAGATAGCCAATCAATAATTTTCATCATTGATGTTTCTATCTCTCTCCCTTCCACTCACATCAATGTTTTTAAAATGAATAAAAACATGTCTTCAGGTGATGATTGATACTAATAATGATAAAAATAGAGTGAGAAGCATAAATGACATGAGATAGACCAAGATCAAAGGAAAGAGTTACTTATCTTTCCTTTCTGAGAGTTTAAGATTCGGTTTTTATGGGTCTCCTTATAAAAACCATGGTGGTATTGCCCGGCTGGAGGTCATGGTTCAATTCCTAGTCAGGGCCCATCCCAGTAAGGGATGGGGGGGGAGGGGTGTAGGAGGCAGCCAATCAATGATTCTTGCTCATCATTGATATTTCTATCCCCCTCCCTCTTCCTTCCGCTCTGAAATTAGTGTGTGTGTGTGTGTACATATTTAAATTATGGTGGTATTGTCCATTCTGTTGTTGTTTTTTAAGGCTTATTGTGCCTGTCAAAAAAAAAAAAACTTTCACTATCATTTTCATGCAGGTTTGGATGGATCAAAATAAGTATCTGTATTGTTGTTGGTCTTCTTTATCTGATAATCCATAACCTCAAAGGAGACTACTTACAGCCTGAGTCAAAGACTCAGTTCAAACTAATTGGGGAAATGTTTTTGAATTAATGAAAAATTTAAAATACATTTTTATTACTTATATGTCCAGCAACAAATAAAGATCCTTAAGAACACCTTGCGTCGCCCTAGCCAGTTTGGCTCAGTCAATAGAGCCATCAGCCTGCAAACTGCAGGGTCCCAGGTTCGAGTCCAGTCAAGGGCACATGTATATGTATACACACACACACACACACACACACACACACGTATTTTTTTTAAAAAACAGACACCTTGCCTTCTAGCCGGTTTGGCTCAGTGGATAGAGCGCCAACCTACGGACTGAAGGGTCCTGGGTTCAATTCAGGTCAAGAGCACATGCAGGCTGGATCCCCAGTAGGGGATATGCAGGAGGCAGCTGATCAATGATTCTCTCTCATCACTGATGTTTCTCTCTTACTCTCCCTTCCTCTCTGAAATCAATAAGTAAATAAATAAAAGGATAAAATCTCAAAAAAAGAGAACACCTTTCAATAGGGCATTAATTATAGGTACTTTTCCTTATCAGAAACCTACAAAGGCTTTATTATTTCTATTGGTGAAATACTTATTATACAATATTAAATGTTAATAGTAGAACTAGAGAAAAAATTTGATAATATGTATTTATCAAACCCTGCTTTAAGTAGACGAAAGTTACACTGTCATCTATTCTGGATGTATAGGATCTGAATTAATGAACTGACATCAGCTTGGCATTATATGGTTTCTTCGCTTTTCTTTGGTCACTTTTTCAAGTATATTTGGCAGCATGACAGCTTCTATAGAAACTGATTGATATTTTATACATTTAGCCAAATCAACATAATACAGTGAAGCTGGGAGCTTTCCAGGCTCAAGAAAAAGAACTGGTGTTCGACATTGACATGACAGACTATGACGACGTGAGGAGATGTTGTAGGTAAGCACCACAGGCTTTATTGATAGAGTGGGTGGTATCATGGACAGTGAGTAACAATGACTCTCCTCCAGCTCTGCAGACATATGTTCTAAGTGCTGGACCCTCATGACAATGGCCATACGCATCATCGACCGAGCATTGAAGGGCAAGTATCAGCAGTGTCTGAGTGGGGTCAAATGTAAGAATCTCTTTTCTTCTAAATATTATTCTATCTATACCATGTTATTATCAAATCCCATAAATTTCTAACATGTTTCCTTAAAACATGTAATAGGAAAATAAAAGATTACAATAAAGTTATAGTTGAAACTCTAATAAAGCTGTGATCAAACCAGTGAGTTTTTTCCCCAATTCAACCATCTGCTGAGCAACTCTGTGTTCTAGGTGCTGTCCTACAGAAGGAAATAGGAAATAACAATTCTTACCTCAAGTAGGTTACACAGAAAGAAGGAGACAAATAAGAAGACTGAAGATTACGTGAAGTGATATGTTAAACTGTGCTAAGTAACATGCACAGGGTGCTATGGGACTGTAGGACAGCAGGAGTGGATATCTGGATGGGAAGGG
The DNA here is from genome assembly GCA_004026665.1 of Murina feae. Classification (NCBI taxonomy): domain Eukaryota; kingdom Metazoa; phylum Chordata; class Mammalia; order Chiroptera; family Vespertilionidae; genus Murina; species Murina feae. The sequence continues at coordinate 6,813 of PVJC01020558.1, forward strand.
ATTGGACCAGAAAAGGCTTCCCAGAAGAGGTGATAAGAATAACAAAGCTCTGGCCAATGTCCTCAATGGTTAGAGTGTCGGCTTGCACACCGAAGGGTCTCGGGTTCAATTCCCGGTCAAGGTCACATACTTCAGTTGCAGGTTCGATCCCTAGCCCGGATCAGGTTCCTGGTGGTAGGCAACCAATTTTGTGTCTCTCAACATTGATGTCTCCCTCCCCAACCTTGCCCCTTCCGCCCTCTAAAAAAAAAATCAGTGGAGCCCTAGCCAGTTTGGCTCATTGGTTGGAGCATCAGCCCGTGCATTAAAGGGTCCCGGGTTTGACTCTGGACCTAGTCGGGGGTGCATGCAGGAGCAACCAATTGATGTGTCTCTTTTCCATCGATATTTGTCCATATCTATATATTCCCTTTCCACTCTACCTAAAAATCGATGGAAAAAATATCCTTGGATAAAGATTAAAAATTTTAAAAAGAATGATAATAAAATAGGGTCTTATTATGTGCCAGGCATTGTTCTAAGCCCTTTAAATGGATTAACTCCTTTAATATCCCTCGACTGGGTCTTTAAGGGAGAGAAATGGAAGTGCTGGGGCAGGAGGAAATTCTTGTCAAAGACCAGGATAGATAAAGTCATAAAAGCAAGAGCATGGGGGAGAAGGGGATGGGAAACTACAAATAGTTTAGTATAGTTAAAGTGAGTACATGTGGATAAGAGGTAAAAAATGAAAATTAGAAGTAAGAAAGAACCAGGAGTTTATACATTTGTTTTAAAACCTGTTATGTCTCCCCTCCTCAGAGGACTTTGGATTTAAGCATCGCCTCTGGGTATATTCTGGAAGAAGAGGTGTTCATTGTTGGGTCTGTGATGACTCAGTTAGAAAACTGTCCTCAGCAGTACGTTCTGGGATAGTTGAATATTTGAGTCTTGTAAAGGTAAGCTCTTCTTAATGATAATTTGCATTTATTTTTTTTTTGCTGGCTGTTACCAAGCATAGTATGTTTAGTTAACAAAATTAAACTATCTTTTATAGTACCCACTTTACAGAGGAGGTGATCTTACTAGTAGATCAATTAAAATCATAGTGCAATATTTTCTAAATATTTTTTTAAACGTCAATTTTATTAAAGATATTTCATGTTTTGTTTTGTTTTAAGTATCCTCCTTTGTTGCAAAAGGAAGATTAATAGTTTACTTTTCTTGTTCAATTAAGGCAAGTAAAGTTAACCCAGAAAGTTATAGGTATTGAAACTATATAAAATAGCATATAAGCTGTTCTATTTTTCACAATTTAATCAATATCTTTAGAACACATTATAGAAATATTTAATTATTTCACTTATGTTATATAATATACATAAAGGTCTTTTTTGATGGCTTATTTTTCAGGGTGGTCAAGATGTTAAAAAGAAAGTTCACCTAAGTGAAAAAATTCACCCTTTTGTCAGGTCTGTTGGAAAAGACTCCATGCAGCTGAAGTTGTGTCTGCTTTACCTGCACATGCTTGTAGTACATTGTGTCCTGAGCAAGGAAGTATCCCCGAAAGGAGTCACTCACACGTGTTTGGCTTTCCACAGTGCCAGGATTACTAGGGGAGATCTCCCAGTAAGCCAGTAGAGTCCCATGCAGGTTCACATAGAAAGGAAGAGCTTACCTGACAGAAACCAACAGAGTGAGTATTCCTCACACACGCCCCAGTCACTGGCAGCATCCGCACGTGGAGAGATGGGCGTCAGTCTCAAGCCATCTGTCTTAGAGTTGTGGCAAAAATTAAATGGAACAGTAGATGTGAACTCTATTTACAGGTTGCTAAGCCCTACATAATCGCTGAGGTGTTAAAACAAGCAGTTCAGAGTAGAAGCTGTCGACTATCCCACATTCTACTACTGATGTATTATGTTGTCCTGAATTGGTTGCTTTCTATCCTTGTTATAAACAGAGGTGGGCAAAAGTAGGTATACAGTTGTTCATATGGAAATGTAATACAAGAATAAACTTTTTCTTGTACTTATAACTGTAAACTTACCTTTGCCTACCCCTGTATTTATAATGTGATTAACCTGCTAAGCTGTGGAGTTTCAGAAATAAACATTTCTTGAATATTTCTTCTAAGCCAGGCACTATGCTAGGTTCTTTCCTCTTAGACTTAACTCTCATAACTGTGAGAAGGGTATTAGTCCCATTTTACTTAGTTAAGTTCTAGACATTCAGTCTAAATAGCAACAAAGGCTATTGTGGGGTATGTGTTGCTAGTAGTATTGAGACTTTGTTATTGTTATTCCTACAGAAAATCTATAAACATAGTAAGTAAATACTTTGAAGAATATGCCTTGGTTGATCAAGATATTCTTGGAAGTAAAGAAAGCTGTGATAAGATTTTAGCTCTTATTCCTGAAAATATCCTTTTCCAAGACCATTTCTATGTGAGCACCTTGTATTGATATATATGTGTTCGGCCTGCATATTCTCATCTTAATCTTTTTTTTATAATCTTTCTAATATTTTTCTCATATACGTTTAATCTTTTTTATACAAAACATCTCCTGTATTTCTACTCTGGAATACAATAAGACATGAGGCCATTTCATAAACAAATTTCCTCTTTATGGAAGTTGGTAGTCCTAGGATTAATGGTTATTTAAAGAATGCTGAATCATTTAGTCAAAATATGTACAGACCAGGGAAAGATTTTAATTAAACTATATAGTTATTTTGACCTCTTTCTGTCATATCACCACTTTATTTTTACAGGGTTATTTTTTAGTGTTTAACATTTGCATTTTAGAAAACAATAATTATTTTCTATCTAAACTCGATATTCTTGTGGTAATACATACAGCTAATAAGTTGATTGTTGATGTGCCCTAAATGAGTATATTCCTTAATGACCCATCACCAATGCATGATGACCTTCAAGAAATCTTCCAAAAGCATCACAGTTCACTTCAACGTTGGGAGCATTTGAAGAAAAAGGCCATATATCCGGTATACAACATGGAAATCTGTATTATAAATCTAGTACCATTATAAGTACTAGGGGCCTGGTGCACAAAGATTTGTGCAGTCGAGTGGGTCCCTCAGCCCGGCTTGTGCCCTCTCACAGTCTGGGACCCCTCGGGGGATGTCCACCTGCTGGCATGCCTGGCCAGCCTGGGTGAGGGGCTGAGGGCCATTTTCAGGCTGCCCACAGTTCCCATTGACCCAATGTCCCAGCGAGGCTGGCTGGAATCAGGTTTCTGGGGTTTATTTATCTTCTATAATTGAGACTTTGTTGCCTTGAGTGGAGGAGGCCTAGGCAGGCAATAAAGCCTCCTATTTGCTTCAGCGTGGTGGCTTCTATAATTGAAACATTGTTGCTTGAGCAGAGGCCCAGCCAGCCTAGGCAGGCAGTTTCCTCCATTGCTGATGCAACAGAAGCCTCCTGTTTGCTCTAGCTCTGTGGCTGCCGGCCACCATCTTGGCTGGGTTAATTTGCATATAGTTGCTCTGGTTGGCTGGGGGCGTGGCTTAGATGTCTCAGAAGTGATGGTTAATTTGCATATTACTCTTTTATTAGATTAGATAATTCTTAAACTCTGATTCTCTTGCCATTTAAGTTAAAGATTATTGGAGATCACCTTTTAACAACTTTGAAAGAAATCCTCAAAAGTTCCTACTGATCCTCATGCTGGACTTGCATCTCCTTTTAGAATGACAGACATGGACACTTGCTTGTGTGGGAGATCATGCTCCAGTACTGTTTTCCACGGCTGGATATCAATGTTAGCAAGGGAATCAATCATTTGCTGAAGAGCCCTTTTAGTGTTCATCCTAAAACAGGTACTATGAAAAGAAAATAAGGGAACTAAAAAAGAAATGAAAGTTATTTTTTTTGTTTTAGCAAGCATGCCACTAGGTGTGAATACATATGATGCCTGACGTATTAAAGATTGAGGCCTTGTTCTGTCAGTTAATACCTAAATTAACTTTTTTTTTTTTAATCAGAGAGGAAGGGAGAGGGAGAGAAAGACAGAAACTTATCTCAATGATGAGAGAGAACCATTGTTTGCTGCCTCTTGCACATCCCCTACTGGGGATTGAGCCTGCAACATGAGCATGTGCACTGACCAAGAATCCAATTGTGATCTATTGGTTCATAGGTCAACGCTCAGCCACTGACCCAAACCAGCTGAGCTAACTTATTTTTTTAATTGTTGATTAGTAGCTACTGGATGAGTTTACATTTTCAGTTTCGTTTCTGTGGTTCAATGTTAGAATTAGAGTTGGAAAGGAACTTAGAAATTACAGGATATAGTTCTCATTGTACAGATGAGGAAATAGTGGCCCAAGAAATTAAAGTGACTTGTCCACAGTCTAAACAATTGTTTTAGAGCTAGGAACAGAGTTCATTTCTGAAAACTCAGAAGTTCTTTGCTTTTTCCACAATGCTGCCTCCCTCAGTAGTTTTTCAATAGTTTTAGCTTTTCTCTTTCACATTTTTCTTAGATAAGGTTTGATGGACTGAAACTGACTTTAAAGTATAAAGTGGCTATTTTGGCATAACTTGACTCCATCCATTAGAAAAGTATATAGTTGTCCTTTTTGGTGTCAGCAGTCCAACTCTGCCACTGGGTGTGAAATGTTAGGGAAATTACTCTGTATGCATTGATTTTCTCATCTGTAAAATGGAGACATGATAGTATCTACCTCAGTGGGTTATTGTGACCATCTAAAATATAAAGCACTTAGAAAATTGTCACATAGTTCTCCCAAATTGGCTAGTTTCCCTTAATAATCTATAATAACTAGTCCATACATTTATGTAGCCCTTTTTCAAACCTGTCAACTATGTTTTCATCTTCTTTTAGTAATAAGCTTAAAATTTAAGCTTAATTCTAAAACTTCACTGGATATCCCCTTATTCTAATATTCAAGGTTCGGGTAAATAATTGTGTCCATTAATATGTAAATACATTTTGATTATATCCTTTTCCCATTAATTAGTTGCATTCTTTTTACTCAGTCTTTAATATCAACTCTCAATTCCCTTAATTTTATTTGTTATTCACCTGGCATTCTTTATATTCATTATCTAATTTTTGAGGTGTGACAAATTTTATGTAGTGTTCCAGGTGTGAATATTATAAAAAGGTAATATAATGTCTATTTTATTTCCAAAATGCGTTCTCAAGATGCCTAACATATAGGTGTCTATTTTGATCTCAGCACATAAACTAAGGTAACTCTTTCCGTCTATTTCATTTCAATTTTCAAGACTTACTCAATTTGAGATCATTCTGTACTTAAATATAGAAGGATATTAGGAAGAGGGAGATAGAAATAAAGGTATAGATAAGAGCAACTAGGTAATAGCTTAACAGTCTTTCACACCTATGTTTTATGGTGTTTTTAAGAAAAAAGACAGCTAATATGAAAGTACTTTTAATTTATATTTCTACTATATTTAAAGATAAGTCTAACCCTTTTTCTAAATTTTAATTTTCTAATTAAAATTTTAGCCAAAACAGCCTATAATGATTTGTATTCACAATCATTCTTTTATAACTTTTGGTTCTTACAGGTCGAATTTCAGTGCCTATTGATTTACAGAAAGTGGATCAGTTTGATCCGTTTTCTGTTCCAACCATAAGGTATGTTCCAGATCATTGATCACTTTTCTGTTTGTGATTGTTGTTCTGAATTTGAAGTAGATTGGATTAGATCCCTGCCAGAGTCAGCGCTCTGAGGCTATATGATGATGATGCTCTAGTAGAGCAACTAGTGAGTTCCACAGAGCACTAGTTTTTCAGCTGCTATTTATCAGTGTGCTCTCAGGAGCACACTGGCACCTTTCCCTTCCCCTTCATCTTCCCCCAGGTATGTTATTGCTAAGCTCTAAGGGCCTTTCTTCTGTCTTGTTTCCTAAGCCTACACAGCCCAGCTAGCTCACTTTTACTATCTCTGTAACTTTCTAAATAGATTTCTCTTATAATTTGAAAAAAAAAGAAAAAGATTTTTAAGTTCAAATAAGTTTGATAAATGCTGGCGTAAACAGATTAAAAGTTCTTTACTGCAAGATTTCCCAGTCTTGGGCATACCCGTAGACCTTGCCTGACTGTGCTCATGGCCAGGCAGGGGGGACAGTGTATGCAAGAGTAATTTGGAGTTTGTGCCAGTTCTAACCAGCCTATTCAGTGGCTGGGTAAATTGCATTACTTCAACATTTTCCTGCCTTTCTCTATGCAGTTATTCATGATGGAGAATGAGTGACATTGAGTCTCTGCTCTTTTAATTATTTAAAATATTTATATATATTTAATAAGTATATATAAATTTATAAATTTAATAAATATATAATAAATATATATAAAAATATATTTTAATAAATATATATATATTTTCCAGTCTTTAATATACTAGTATGCATGGAAGAAATTATGACTTTTAGAATGTCCCAAACTAGTTGGCCACATTATTTCTTCACAGAAAATCTTGAGAGATTCATATGCTATGATACACTGAGTAATGTTGACCAAGAACCAACTTTAAAATTCTTTTATTCTGTTATTTGTAGCTCCATCTGCCATGAATTAGATGCCATTTCCACTAATGAAGAAGAAAAAGAGAACAAAGCTGAATCCGATAACAAACATAGAACCAGAGGTAGGTTAATATGTTGAAGTCTCGTTTTAACATAAGCTTTTAGGTAGACATCCTTCTGCCACTCCAGTAACTGATTCTCATGGATTCAGCCCAGAATGGGTCAGTGTTTGTCCTGAAACCAACTCAACAGCAGTTACTGTAATAACAGTGTTTCTCTCCTTTCTTCAGCAATTGCCCACCCCAATGGTGCTTTTAAATCCAGTTTGAGTCATCAGTTATTTACTAAGCAATATCTAAATGCCAGGGTCTACATTGCAAGATTGAGTTGTCAGTTGTATTGATAATTGTTTAAATCTCACTCTTAGATTCAACAGCTTTTTTTTTTTAATATCTTTTTACTGATTTTTTTTTAGAGAGAGGAAGGAAGATGGGGGATGAGAGAGAATCTGTGATCGGCTGCCTCCTGCATGCCCCCTACTGGGTAATAAGCCTGCAACCTGAGAATGTGCCCTGACCAAGAACCAAACCGTTCATGGGTTGTTTGTTCCTGGGTCATTGCTCAACCACTGAGCCACACCAACAAGCAACAGCTATTTATTAAACACCTATGTATGGTATGCAGTACTTTTGTCCTTTGCTCTGTTTTTGATGTATCCAGATGAGTGGTATGGTAAATATATGTCTCAACTGTGGTTGAAGTGTATATTCTAGAATTTACAATTTGTAAATTCAAGAATTTACAAGTCTCCCTGCTAATGGAAGTCAAATCTTATACCAACAGCCAAGATACACACTGTAATAGAGTCCAATAGCACTTTTTATTATAATGGAAATGTTATGCACTGCCCAGTATGGTAGTCACTAGCCACATGTGGCTTTTGAGCACTTGAAATGTAGGAAACTGGAATTTTAATTTCATTTTATTTTCAGTTAAATAGCCACATGTGGCTAGTGACTACTATATGGGCAGAGCAGATCTATGATCTCTGTTTAACCTTTTTTAGTCACTTGTTGCTACCCTTCTTTCAAAGCCCAAGCTCAGATATCACTATTTATTTAGCGCTAACATAATACCTAAACATAGTACATTCCACTATTAAAGTTTATAGAGTAATTACAGAAGTATTTTGTTGAAAGTATTTGAAAAATCAGAATGCCAGTAAACTGGAAAAAGAAACTCAGAGAGCCCTAGCCAGTTTGGCTCAGTGGGTAGAGTGTCAGCCTGTGGACTGAAAGGTCCCAGGTTCAATTCTAGTCAAGGACACTTTTTGGTTGCAGGCTTGATCTCGGCCCTGGTCAGGGCATATGTGGGAGGCAAGCAATCAATGTGTCTCTCTCACATCGATGTTTCTCTCTGTCTCTTCCCCTCCTTTCCATTCTCTCTAAAATACAATGGAAAAATATTCTTAAGTGAGGATTAACAAAGAAAAGGAAAAAGGAACTCAGAGAAAAGAGATAATGAAAGGAACAAAGGAAACCTTTTTTAAAAAACACCAGTATCTCAGCACAGCTGGGTGTGACATAGTGGTTGAGAGTCAATCCATAAACCAGGACATCACAGTTCGATTCCTGATCAGGGCACATGCCCTTGACTGGAAATCAAACCCTTGACCCTCTGGTGCCCAGGCCAACACTCTAACCACTGAGTCATGAGCTGGCTTATACTTTTAGACTCTAGCATCATACTTACTACACAGTAAATATTTGTTTAAATAAATTATTTCGTATATATTACACAATGTTGAAACAAATATATTGATCTACATTCAAGGAGCTTACAATCTTGAATTAAAAATGCGAAGTTCTATGTAGTTGATCCCAAACTAAATCATTTCTTTGGTATAAGTTTATTTATTATGAAAAAATTCATATGTAAAGATTTATGATAAAATTATAATGTACTTTCCTAATTGCCACAGATCAGATATTCATCTTTTATTAAAAAAATATTTTTTTATTGATTTTAGAGAGGAAGGGAAAGGGAGAGAGAGAGGGGAAAAAAAAAACACACAATAATGATGAGAGAGAATCATCAATCGGCTGCCTCCTGCACGCCCCCTACTGGGGATGGAGCTTGCAACCAGGGCATGTGCCCTTGACCAGAATTGAACCCAGGACCCTTCAGTCTGCAGGCCAATGCTCTATCCACTGAGCTAAACAAGCCTGGCCAGGTATTCATCCTTAATATCTACATCAGAATTCCATTTCCAGTCCCAAGTAAATTAAATCACATTTTATAAAAAAAATTTAAGTAGAATTTCTTTTTGTACTCTTTTCTGTGAGCTATTGTGAGGACTTTTAATTCCATGCAGACATAACACACTACCAAAATCTAAATGTCATTTTGTTTCAAATTTCTCTCCCCCCTATTGGGTATTAATTATAGGTTGTGTAATTAAATGGATAGTTGAGGTTCTGTATTCAAAATTTTGTGCAGACTACTTATCTGTGAAAGAATACTTGTACTTAATGCATTGTGTCCACAAACTTTTGATCATCTCCAAAAGGCATGGCCCTTACTTCACAGTTTTAATGTTTTGCTCTGTTGGTAAAACTATTATTAAAGCCACACTTTATAAAGGAAGAAATGTTGGACAGAACTTACCACATAACAGTAGATTATATTGATCTAATCCCAGAAAGCCTGACTCCTGGAGTAGATGTGTCCATGTGGTTAAATGTGCTCGAGCAGTGCTGTCTAATACTGTAGCCACCTGTGGCTATCGGCACTTCAAATGTGGCTCGTATTAACTAAGGAGCTAATTTTTTAATTTTAATTGATTTAAATTTAAAAACTAGTGGTTGGTTTAATTATTAGAAAACTTTTATGTATGTTTGGAAATTTGGGGTATATGAGCCTACTTATTTAATTGCATGTTTTATAATTTAAGTCTAAATAGAGATCAAGTATTTATGATGATAGTATAGCCTTTGAGATGTAAAAGTACAAAATACTAGATTTCAAAACCTTAGTACGAAAGCAAGTGTGAGATATTTCCATTTTTATTATACTTTGAAATAATGTTTTAGATATTACTTAATGTTGGGATGAGTTAAAGTATTAAAATCAATTTCACCTTTTTAATGTGGCTACTAGACTGTTTAAAATTATACATTTCTCATATTTCTATTAGACATCATTGTTATAGAATTCCTATAAGAAACTTAAAATTATACTTTCATGTTATTCTTGCTGCCAAGATGCTAATTTTAATGCATGGTCATTATAATTTAGATTATAAGAAGACGAGTCTAGGCCCTTATGTAAAAGTTTTTGAAAAGTTTCTTGAAAACCTGGATAAATCCCGAAAAGGAGAACTTCTCAAGAAGAGTGGTAAGACTATGCTTTCCCCTGTTAGCTATTTAGATCTTAGTATAGTTTAAAGCACCCAGCAAGTGAGCAGTTTTAGAGCTCTAATCCTTCCCTCCCAAAAATAGTAATGATTTTTCTTACTGTTCTTGGTGTTTTTGAAAATTAAGGTCTCTTAATTCAGTTCAACACATATTTATTAAACACCTTCCAAGTGTAAGGTACTACGTGGGAAACAAAGATGAATTATACAAAGATGAATTCCACACCATCCTTCCTGCCCTGAGGAAGTACTAACTGGTACAAAATACTAAGAAAGAGATAATCATCTGATTAAAATAACTTGAGAAGATTTCATATTTAAAGAGTGTTACTAGAACTCTTCAGTAAGCTGCTATAAGAAGTCTAATCCCCTGTGTGCCAATATACTGTGCCTTAAAGTCTGAATATTTGCAGAAGCAGAGATTTGATAAGATTGGGGTATAGGAGTGGAAAAAGACAGGTTATTAATTCTTAAAGGCATAAAGACAAAAAAGCATTGAGTCACTGTGGAGGCCATCAAGTAATACAGCTAATCTGGAAAAAGATGTGTCAGGCAGTGATGAGATAGAAATCTGAAGAAGCAGACTAAGGAAGGGAGTGCCATGATTTGTAGTTTTGTCTAGAAAGATAAATCTAACAACAGTATATCTGGAGAGAGGTAACCCAAGAGTCCAATTGGGCTATTACCATTAGGACAGTAACATTGGAGATCTCCAAAAGCTGCTATCCTGGAAACTTAGTCATGATTTACAAGTGGAGAGATGAAAGATGGAGGTAAAAATGCCACAGATGCCAGGAGAAAGGAAAATTTCAGGAATATCAAGTTTCAAATGCAGTAGGTAACTGATAAAATCCGTTGAATATAGGAACTTGAGGGAGGTGCTAGGAGTATACAGCAGTGTCAAAGAAAGCATTTTTTGGCTAGGAGAGACCAGAGCGTATGTGTACACCAAAAGAAAAAAGTCAGTTGTGAATATTGTTTAAGAGATTGATGAATATCATGGAAAACTGTACCAACATTATAGAAATATAAACTCCCTTTCCGCTTCACAATAAAATGTGTGATGGCTAAACAGTAGTGCCTAAAATAATGCTCTATTCATAGTAGATACTCAAATATGTGCTGTTGAATGAACAATGATGTCTGTGAACTTGGAAAGCCTTGTTGAAACTGCCATTCCAACTGGCGATATTTGTATTCTTGTTCTGTACTAGCCCAGCCTATAATGTGGGCTTCAGTAAATGTGAAAGCAAATCTTTATGCCACACAGCCTTTTTTTTTTTTAATTTAGTGGCAGCATTAAGCAAATCAGAATGGGCTTGTTTTGTTTTCCTTTACTATCCTCTGATAAAAATCTATTCTATTTTAGATTTACAAAAAGACTTCTGAAGATAACAACTCCCCTCCAACTAATGTGGATAATTCTATCTTCAACCAAGAATCAAACACTTCAAGAGTCATGAAATAAATATGGCAGAACCTTGTATTCATTTTAATACTCAAAGCAAAATTTCCTTTTCTTGAGAAATAATTATGTTGAAAAGATTCCTAAGACTACCAAAGCAGTATCCAGGTTGCTGGAAGGAACAATAATGGGCAAAATAAGTTGACTGCAAATAAATTTGTAAGATTTTAATATTATACAGAGACTAGAGGCCCAGTGCACAAAATTAGTGCACAGGTAGAGTTCCTAGCGGTTGCTGGCTGGGGCCTCCCTTCCTGCGGTTGGCCAGCCAGCCTTGCCTCCTGGTCGAACTCCCAGTTGAAGGGACAATTTACATATTAGGCTTTTATTACATAGGATAATTCTAAGATTTCTGTTATAAATACTCACTTTTACCAGTTGCTATATACAGAAGTAACTGAGCAGTAATGTGTCCAAGACTAATCTCAACTTACTGGATACAACATCTATATTTCAGGAATGAATATTCTAGGTGAATGAAGGCTTTATCCTTAAGTCTTAGACACTTAATTATACCTGCAGCGTGTATTCAGTCACTTTTTTACTTATTGATATTTTTATAGATCAGACCACACCCCACTGCCCATCTTTTAAGTCATTTTAAACTGAGCATCTAAACCTACCAAAACTTTAATTCAAAAGATGAGTTACTAAATTATATTATGGCCTAGTAGAGTATTGTTTATAACTGTTGTAATCATAGCTCCTTTTTAGATTACAAAACAATTGGGACAATTATTTAGTCTACATCGTAAGTAAAGAAGCACCTTAGAAAAAAGTAACCAACTTCACCAACATAAAACCTGTTATACTTGTCAAAACACTTGGACTTTCTATATATCCAGATAACTTTAAAGTTTTCATTTCTTCTGTATTTGATTTTGTGTGATAGATTCTAAAGTGTCAGATTTCTTTTTTCTGGTTTTACAACCAGTCTAAACAAAACATCCCTTTTGCCCTAGCCCGTTTGGCTTTGGATAGAGTGCTGGCCTGCAGACTAAAGGGTCCTGGGTTCGATTCCGCTCAAGGGCACTATGTTGGTTGCAGGCTCCTCTCCAGCCCGGGCCTGGTCAGGGCACATGCAGGAGGCAACCAATCAATGTGTTTCTCTCACATCAGTGTTTCTGTCTTTCTCTTTTCCACTCTGTAAAATCAATGGAAAAATATCCTTGGGTAAGGATTTAAAACAAAACAAAAAAACGGCACTTTTGGTTTGCATTCTGTCTTCTGAGAAACAAGGGAAGCAGGTTTTCAGACTGGTACTTTCTGTGATTTATGAAAATATTCCTTCCTTTAACATTGTTTTCTCTTCTCTATAGCCACACAGCCTTTTTTTATATAATCTTTTGGTTTATATCAAACCCTATAATACAGTCAATGTACTAAAATGCCTTGCATTTCTTTTCTTATTTTTTAAGAAAAAATATTAAAGATTATGGTTAAAAATTCTGCATTATCTGAGCTGTGTACTATGTATTGTTCGGTCTTCAAGTTTGGGAAAAAGTGGATCAATTGAAATTCCTAAATACAAAATTAATAAAGACTCATTGATCCACCTTAAGAACTCAGAATGAGAATAGGATTGGTGTTACACTTTCAATGAGATCTTTTAAGCTTCCAATATGTCTAGCATTGAAGTATTTCAGTACTTTAATATAAAGTTCTTGGATAAAAGTTGGTATACTAGCCAATAAAATTAATTATAAACATATCATACACATGTAAGAATAAATGTTTGATTCCTGAAGATAGCAGAAAAATACTCAAGACTACTGACTTCCCTACCCTGGCTGGTGTGCAAAGTGGTTAGAGCATTGCCCCATGCCCTAAAGGGTTTCGTGTTCAATTCCCAGTCAAGGGGACATACCTGGGTTTCAAGAGGCAACCTGTGGATCAATGTTCCTTCTTTGGTTCTCTGAAAAGCAATGGGAAAAATATCCTCAGGCAAGTATTAAAAAAAAAAACCTTAACTTTCTTATTTGATTCCCCAACTCCTTTTTTTTTTTTTTTTAATATATTTTATTGATTTTTCACAGAGAGGAAGAGAGAGGGATAGAAAGTTAGAAACATCAATCAGCTGCCTCACTCCCCACCGGGGATGTGCCCGCAAGCAAGGTACATGCCCTTGACCGGAATCGAACCTGGGACCCTTGAGTCTGCAGGCCAACACTTTATCCACAGAGCCAAACCGGTCAGGGCCCCAACTCCTATATATATAAGAATTACAGAAACAACACAGAACTGGTTTCCATCTCCAAACTTGCCCAATTTATAAAGAAACCCAAAGAAAGAAAATAGACCCTTCCTTAGTGAGTTATTAACAGCAGAGCTAGAAAAGTCAGTGGGCTTTTTGGGGAAGAAAAGAGAATGTTAAAAATGTGGGTAGTTTTATTTGTCTAGAGGTTAATTGGCAATTGCTGGACCTTTCTTCTCAAGGTAAATAGACTGCATTGACTAACCTCCCAGATCACTTATTTACTTACTTAGAAAGTCTATAAGTTTAATAGTAACAATAAATATGTTTTAAGTAAGTACATATTTTACCTAATTTAATCTTCCTAACAAGCCTGTTAAGTAACTACCATTATCAGCAGGTGAGGAAATTAGGCACATATTGGTTAATTGCCTAAGATCACTATTAGGTAACCAAGCTGAGATTCCAAGTAATCTGGTTTCAGAGTCCATGTTCTTTTTTATTTTTTCATTTTAGAGAAACATCGATGGGTTGTCCCATTTACTTATGCATTCATTGGTTGCTTCTTGTATGTGCTCTGGGGGTCAAACCCAAAACCTTGGTTTAAACAGGTCCATGCTCTAACCAACCGAGTTACCTGTCCAGGGACCACAGTCAGTTTCTTTTTTTTTAAATATATTTTATTGATTTTTTATAGAGAGGAAGGGAGAGGGATAGAGAGTTAGAAACATCGATGAGAAACGTTGATCAGCTGCCTCCTGCACACCTCCTGTTGGGGATGTGCCCACAACCCAGGTGCATGCTCTTGACAGGGATGGAACCTGTGATACCTTTCAGTCCGCAGGCCAATGCTCCATCCACTGTGCCAAACCAGCTAGGGCAAAGTGCATTTCTTAATCACTTCACAATGTTGCCTCTCCCATCTGAAGAGAAATTCAGAATTTCTCATTCCTGATGAACTCCACTATCTCATTTAATCCTAATTCTCACTTCATTATGGTAAAGATTTTGAAAATTTTAAAATAGCTTTCAGAGCATTTTAAATGTTCACTGCTTCCTTAAAAGGCAGCCATAATTGTCTTAAAGCCATAGGTCAAACAAGTAGTGTTAACCGTATTTGTAACTGTATTTGTTGAGTCCTTTTGTAGGGCTGACAGAGTAGGGGAGTCAGCGTCTTTTCATTAACAAAACACTGATTTTACATCCTACTTTTCAAGAATATTACTGGGCCCTGTAGTATTCTACCAGGTAGCTCAGTTGGTTAGAGCATCATCCTTGTATACCAGGGTTGCAGGCTCCATCCCTGGCCAGGGCACATACAAGAATCAAACAGTGAATGCATAAATAAGTCTAACAACAAATAAATGTTTCTTGATAATATTCTCATAACTATGTATGGTGTCATATGGGCGCTAAATTTATCAAGATGATCACTTAGTAAGCTGTGTAATGTCTAATCACGGGTGTACACCCGAAACTAATGTGTCAACTGTAATTAAAAATAAAAAAAAAATTTTTAAGTCAATGTTTTTCTTTCCCTCTGTAAAAAAATAAAAGGAGTACTACTGAGTGGGTATTTAATGTGGGGTGGTGGACCCAAATGAATGAGTTTCAGAATACCTAATAGGCGCCTAAAATATCAGGCAAAAAGAATTGTATATAACTTCAACATCAGTCAAAATAGCGTAATACAAAATAAAGGTTAACCTGTAGATCGCTGCTACCTTACAATGGTGTGAATGCAACCTCCGTAGCATTCCATGTTATTTGAAACCTCAGATTTTCCTACATTATTTGAGAAAGGAAACGCAGAAGTCGAAATAACGCTGTACTATCTGCAGAGGTAGGTTGCTTCTTGCATTTATCCCTCCTTCCCGCGTCCATACGCTTCAACCCGGGGGGCGGGAGGGGTCGGCTACTGGGGGCCACGTGGCCCGGAGCAGAAAGCTCCCGACAGGCCAGCGCGTCCGGCTCTGAATCCTTATCCTTATTTAGACCTCGTCACCACCCCTGTTTGGGAAAAGACAGGCGGACGCGGACGGGTCACAAGTGAGAGGAAGTGACTGGCTGCAGCTCCTGACCCGGAAGCGATTGCTAGTCCCTCCCCCTCCGCCTGGCTTCCTTCTGCAACAGGCGTGGGTCACGCTGTCGCTCGCTCTCTCTCTGCCGCCATCTTGGTTCCGCGTTCCCCGCACAGTAAGTTGTGTCTTCGCTGTTTATCCGCAACCATCCGCCTTTCTTGCGGCCTAAGCCACCCCGGGGGACTGAGACCTAAAGAGAGTTAGAAGCTTTGTGTGACCCCCCCCCGCCACCGGTTCCTACTTGACCCTGGGAATTGTGGCTTTGGTGTCTCCGGACAAAATGGGGTCTGCGATTGGTGTCCTGGCAAAAGCAGGGCAGAAGGGCCGCAGGCCGGGCTGTTAGTCCGGGTGTTGGGGGCTAAGGCGAAGTGTCTGCTGTTGGGAACGGCTTCAGGATAACCCGTAGGAGGTTAAGGGGTCACGGCCTTGGAAGTCCCCCACCCCCACCCCCAGACACATACGCGTCGTTCTGATTGTGACGAGTGTTCGGGGCTAAGGCTCCCTCCTTCCCTCTTGTTTCCCGGGAGCCCTGGAGGTCCAGCCCAGGCGGCGTGAACGGCGGGAGGGAGGCGGTCCAAGTGGCGCCTGCAGCCTCCCGCGGTCGGAGCGTGACCCGACCCTCCCTCTCGGGTGCGCACGCCGTGCCGATTGCTGCCCGTGAGCGCAGGGAAACGGGGAGTAAGACGAACCCCTGGGAACGGGCGAGTCCGCTCTCTGCGGAGCGAAGAGGAGCGTGAAAGAAGGTGCGATCCGCTGGATTAGCGATGTGCAGGTCACGTCACATTCCTCAGCTCTTGCCAGCTCCTTTGGCGACGATTGTCCCCAAATACCCTCATGATTTTTTTTTATTTTTTTTTTTTGCGCCAGTTTTCTGCAGTTTTTAAAAATACCTGACTCTGGGTTGGGCAGCAGAACCATCCCAACCAATCAATTCAGGCCTCCTTTTTATTTCCTTCAGAAATGCCCGGTGAAGCCACAGAAACCGTCCCTGCTACAGAGCAGGAGTTGCCGCAGCCTCAGGCTGAGACAGGTAGGATTCCCTAGTCCCTGTGCCGATCATTAAGATTCTGAGATTGACCCTAAAGCCATTCGCACTAGTGTCTTTCAGAGTTGTCTCTTACTAAAGACGGTGAGGCTGTAGCTCTGTCAGGGATGAGCGTCCATACTAACTGCTGTCCTTGGAAGGGACTGGATTTGGGAGTGGGATAAAAACCCTATATCTAAGATTCAAGAACATGAAAAACTCCCTGGCCTGTTTTGTAGGTGGGGCAACTGCCCCTAAGGGAGCGCTCTGCAAAAATGAGCTGGGCAGGGGCTCCGTGATTCTTTCCTATTTGAACTGGATGACACACTGGCAGGCCAAGGAGACCTGAGCTTTTAGGAAGTTCCAGGCAGCAAGTTGCATCAAGGTTTTAGGTGGCAGAGCTTGGCATTGAGCCCTCATCACATGTCTGAATGAGATGTGTGCTGTGGTAAATGTGTCCTGGGACCAAGGACCCTCTTGGTTGGTTTACTTGTTTTATGGATCGGTGATCAGAATAGAAATAAAACTTTCCTTTGACTATTATTCAGCTTTGAAATTAATGCGTGTAGGACATGATGTAAAGGCAAGTTTTGAATTCTGGTTAAAGTACATCTCTATAAAACTTGAGAAAGGGATTAGTGAAACTACTTTTTTAATGAAGATATTGCTAAGTTGTGCAAAACTAAATGAAGGGAATCTTCAGGGTGTAATCTTTTTTCTTCTTCTTACAGTAAATTAATTTTTTTTAACTGCACCTGTCACTTAAGAGCAATTCCCATCTTCTGGAATTAAAATAGAGTTGTTTATAGTTGAAAATGTTAAAGTCCTCCCTCTCCACCTGTCTGATTTCAGCAGCTGAAGGGATTAACACAGTTGCTGGTAAGGAAAAGGGAGGGCGTCCCTGAGTTTGGGAATGAGCTATGTGAAATCTTTGAACTATAAGGGACTAAAGGACTGCTCTCTAAAAATCCTGTAAGTCAGTGCTAAATAAAAATGCTCACGTCTCATTGAACAACTTGATTTTACACATGTAGAGAATGACATTCAGATGAATTTCGAATAATTTGGTTTCAAGCTTCAAAAGGAATGCCATTAAATAGAGTACCTGAGAAAACTACCTCAGGCAATAGGTTATGGTGTCTAAACCAGGTTATTTGGTCCTTATCCCATCAGAGGAAAATATTCTAAGTTTCAAATTCTGATTATGTTCGAAAGCATTGCATTTTAATCATAAGACTTTTACCTACCAACCCTCCAAGAAAAACTGGTTGAGCTGCCTGTCTTTTCTGTGCTTCAATACTTTAAGAAAATTGTGAATTTGCATGCTACAGGCTTTTTTGTTTTGTTTTAAATACTCCATTCAAAGTGTTGAGCATTTGTTATTCTACTCCTGTCTTACCTCCTGAATAGTAAGCATGGATTTTTGTTTTATTCAGAATATCTTGCTTAGCTTTACTCTAGTGCCAGATATTGGTCTATTTTGACAGAATGACATACTTATCCACATTAAGGGGTGGGGATCCAGTGTATTCTCTCCACTGCAATTCCCTACTTCCAAAATAGAACCACAGTCTGGCTTAACCAGTTGGGTTACGGTGTTATAATACAGTCCCTACCCTTGTGACTAAGCTCTCTCCCAGGCAGTTTAATTCATCTAAGATTGATGTTTGGAGATAACATTACCTGGGAAGGTCTGTAGACTATGGAGTACAACTCACTTGTTTGTTTACTTGTTTGTTTTGGGTAAGCTGAAGCTGAATGACTGATTTAATAGTTTAGTATTAAATTCTGAAGCGTTTCAACTTTATGAAGAATTGAAATCTGCCAAACACCCGCTTCTTTAAGCTTTATTCAGAGAGTCGGGTTTTTCCTGACCTAGTGGAAACCTGAGCATATAAAGACCTGGTTTTTTCTCATTTAGCTCTGATTCCTCATCATCACCAGCACTCACCACCTTCCTTATTCCAGTTGTCAGTATCTGTTTTAATTAGTTCGTGGTCCCTGGTGGATAGGGTGGAACAGCTGTTTTTGTGGTGGTGATTCTATGGCCCGTGAGAAGACTTGGGGTTCATTTAGGAAGGAAGGAAGGGATGTATTCTTACTTGACTCCTGAAGTATGTTTTGGAAGGTTGCTATTGCCTGTCACCTTTGTCTAATCCTGTGTGGTGACTTTCCTCAGATTAAAAATTCGGTGTTTCTTATGAAACATGTTGTACCAAGTTGGGCTGCATAACTCACCTTTATTTTTTTTCCTTCCCTTGCCTTTATTCCCTTTTTGCTTTTCTCCTCCAGCTGTGCTTCCTGTGTCTTCAGCCTTGAGTGTCACTGCTGCCTCAGGGCAGCCTGTGCCAACCCTTCCCCCTCCTTGCTCCCTTCCCCCACAACAGTACCCTCTGGCCACACCTAACCAGCCTACCCCATTCCTTTCTGCCTCTACTATTGCCTCTACCCCTTTTGAAGCTCCTTTTCCACAGGCATCCTCTGGGACAGCCCTGCCCTTGGGAGCTGCCCCTACACTTCCTGACACCCCAGCTTTCCTACCAAACCTAATAGGGCCTCCCATCTCCCCAGCTGCCTTAGCTCTGGCCTCTCCCATGATAACTCCAACTCTGAAAGGTGCCCATCCCTCTTCAGCTCCCTTGACTCTGGTGGCCTTGCCTCCCCACTCAATTCAGAAGAGCTCTGCTGATCCACCTAACCCTATTAGTTCACCTCCTTCAGCTGCTGTGGCTAAGTCAGGGTCGGTGACACCGCTGTCAGCTCCCGTTGCTTCCCCAGAACCAAAGACCTCTCCTATTCAAGCTCCCTCTCAAGTAGTCCCTAATCCAAAAGTTACCCCCATTCCTCCATATACAGCCAGTGCTGTTCCTTCCCAGCTTATAACTCCCTTCGCCTCTTCTGTTCCATCTGGAGTAGCCTCCTGTGCACAGACACCACCCACTACTCCCCTAGCCATCACTTCCCCTCAGGTCAAAGGCATACCTATTTCCTCAGCTCTGGCTTCTCCACAAAACTCTGTAAACCTCAGCCTAAAGGGACCCCTTACTCCACCTGCTGCCTTACCTCTTTCAACCCAGTCGGTTCCTATGACTCCCAGTGTCCCCCCAGTTTTCCTCACTCCTGTGGGCTCTCATCTTGCACCTTTACATCAGAGTTGTCTTGATTCTCCTGTCCAGTCTGTAGGTCAGACAGGCCCTAATGTTCTGTCAGATTCTATAGTGGATACCACTTCTGTAGACCACTCTTCCATTGGGGCCTCTTGCCCTTCTCAGCAGCCTGTCATTTCTCCCCCTCCTTCCAGAAATGAGGTGGCTCCTGCTGCTGTGGCTGCCTTTCCAGCGGGGGCTCCAGCTTCCTCTCTGGCTCTATCTGTTGACAAGGGATTCTCTGCCATCACTAGTGTATCCTCCTACAGCTCTTCTGGTTCCTCAAATTCGGCTGTCTCTTCTCCCTTATCCTCTACAGCCCCTCTCACTCTCAGAGGCTCTCCTAAATCCACTCATCAGCCGCCCTTAGAGGCCCAGATGCCTCCTGCTTCTCCAGGAAGTCCAGGCTTGAAAAAAGCTCCTGTTTCTTCTGTTGGAATTACCTCACTTGTGATGACTAACCCCTCTACAATTTCTGCCACACCTACCACCTTTGAGGTAGTAAGTGCTACTTGCGTGTCTCCAATTTCATCAGCTCTCATAAGTAATAAGAACTCAGCTTCCCATACTGCCTTGGCTATGGCACCTGTGGCTCCCAAAGAGCTTCCTTCTCCTTGGGTAACAACTGCTCTGGGGATACCAGGCTCCCCTCCTCTTCCAGCACCTGAGGAACTCAGAAGTCTCCCTTCACAATTGGTCAAGTTCCCAACACAGAAAGATCATCAAACTGTACCTGCCTCTCCTGTAGGAACCCCTATTTCACCAGCCCAGGCAGGACTCCCTACCAAGAAAGACCCTATTGTACTACCATTGGCACTGGCAGCCCCTCAGAATCCTCCCACTCCCCAAAGTACATCATCTCTGGAAGTATCTCTCTGTCCTGAAGTCACCTTAGCAAGCAAAAGCCAAGTAGGTAAGCCAGCTGCTACTACTCTCTCTCCTCCTGGTGCTATTTCCCCAGCCTCTCTAATCAAGACAGATACTTTTGCAAGTCCAGACCCTACCAATGTACTTCTCAAAGGTTCTCTTACTACCCCAAGTATAGCTACATTTCCTTTGGAAAGTGCTGCCACTTCTGGGGGGACTCCTTCAACTACCAAAGGAACCTCCACTCCTACGACAGCCAGCCCTTTTCTAGAAGGAACTGTCTCTTTAGCACCAAAAAGCCACCCAGCCAAGAAGGGTACTTCTGCTCTTACTACTTTACCTTTGGTTCCTCCCACCTCTGAAAGTTATTCTGTGGCTCCAGCCATGACGTTATCCCCACAGAATGTTTCTATTTCTCCAGCTATTGTGACACTGTCTTCTGAAATTCCCAAATCGGAACTCTTTCCCTCTCTTCCCCTAGCTGGTAATCCTCAAGTTACAAAGATAGGTCATAGTATTTCTCATAGCTCAGCTTCGGCATTTGTGGCCTCCTCCAGCCCAATTGAGGCTGTTGGTGCTTCTGTTGCTGCATCTTCCAAAGGAACTACCCTAGCTGAATCCCCATCTTCTTTAGGGACTAGTGTGTCTCCTCAGACTGGAAGACCTCCAACCAAGAAGGGTTCGGCTGCTTCTACTACCTTAACTCTTGCTCCTTCTGTTTCTAAAAGTGTACCTGCTGTCTCTGATACTCCTGCTGGCAATCTCTCATCTCCTGTTTCTCTAATTGAAGCTTCCTTTCTTCCAGAGGCCAGTTTTTCTTTTCACGTCCCTAAGGAATCGCTAACCAAGAAGCATTCCCCCACTCCTCCATCCCCCAAAGGGGCCCCTACTTCCCCAGCTGCTGTTCCTCCATCCCCCAAAGGGGCCCCTACTTCCCCAGCTGCTGTTCCTCCATCCCCCAAAGGGGGGCCAGCGAAACCATCCCCTAAAGAGACTCCTCCTCCTCCAGCTATGACTCCTTCCTCTCCCAAAGCGGCCCCAGCTACCCCACCTCCCAAAGGGGCCTTCACTCCCTCAGTTGTGGCTCCTCCCTCCCCAAAAAGGGGCCCAGCAACCTCATCCCCTAAAGAGACTCCCAAACCTCCAGCTATGGTTCTCTCCTCACCCAAAGGTGCCCCCTCTCCCCCAGATATCTCCCTTCCTTCCCCTAAAGGAACCTCAGCAACTTCATCCCCCAGAGAGTCCCCAGCTGCCCCACTCACCAAAGGGACCTCAGCAACTTCATCTCCCACAGAGCCTCCAGCTACGCCACCCCCCAAAGAGTCTCCAACAGCCCCAGCCCCCAGAGGGGCCCCAGCAATTTCATCCCCTAAAGAGCCCTCAGATACACCATCCCCCAAAAGAACCCCAGCCTCCAAAAGGGCCCCAACAACTCCATCCTCTGAAGAGCCCCCAGCTGCCCCAGCCCCCAAAGGACCCTCAGATACCCCAGCAACTCCATCCCCCAAAGAGCCCAAAGGGGCCCCAGCAACTCCATCCCCCA
>PVJC01020559.1:0-29079 GCA_004026665.1 Murina feae
GTTTGCACTTTTCCATGTTTTTGTGATTATCTGATTAATACCCATCTCTCTCACTCACCTTGAGCACCTGGTAGTTTTGCTTACCTCCAACACTCAGTAAGTATGGTGCCCAGCCCACAGATACCCATAATTACTCTTTTGGATCAATAAAGAAAACATGAAACAACTCATTTTACAGGCAACACCTGGGGGGGAGGTGAGATAAAATAAATGATCAAGGACACGGACACTGGGCAAATTCAAGGGAGAAATTCTTCTGACGGGGTTTACTATGTTAAGGG
The DNA here is from genome assembly GCA_004026665.1 of Murina feae. Classification (NCBI taxonomy): domain Eukaryota; kingdom Metazoa; phylum Chordata; class Mammalia; order Chiroptera; family Vespertilionidae; genus Murina; species Murina feae. Next base: position 282 of record PVJC01020559.1, read on the forward strand.
TGGGGGAGGGACAGGAGAAAAGGCTCTTGACTGGGCACAGCCCGGAGCACGGCACGGCACGGCACGGCATGGCAGGAGTGGAGTAGAGCTGAGCCACGCTGGAGAGCAGAGGGAGAACTGGCACAGAGGGGCGGGCGGGCGGGCAAGAGTTTGTGAAATCTTTACATTGTAGGTCCAAGAGCTGAGACATGCTTGCATCAAGATTAATGTGGCAGAATGAAGTCAGATACAGGAAGAGGTGGGAGCCATGAGCTGTTTCAAAGGCGAGGCGGAACAATAACACACCAGGCTTAATAACTGGCCAAAGGCAGGCAGGAGAGCGAGCAGTTTGGAAAATAAATTTCTGAAGACGTTGTCCAAGACGGCACCAGAAAGGTAAGATGCTGGTGCAACAGCCCTTCCAGGTGAAGTAGAACAGTTTGATATTCAATTTGCACTTGAAGACAGGAACACAATATTAATTTTATTATGCAGCTAAGCAAAACGGGAGGTGAAGCATCATGAATGTCTTTCTCCTTGGGAGGACTGGGGGGAAAGGGGTGACGAGACTGTATTTCAATTAACAGTTTTAACCAAACAGGATTTTAAGAACTTATCCTCAAACAGCTTCTAAGATCTATAAAGAGAGGAAATGAAAGCACAAATAGCCCTCTGTTGGCCTTGTTTACTTCTTCTGTTTCTACACACAACCCTACCTTGCATTTCTCTATACAATGAGAGAAAAGAAAGCAATGAAATTCTAACATTCTCCCCTAATCTTTTCATTCCAGCATGATCACCAGTCAACTGGCCAAAGGCACTGTACAGAGTTAAGGGAAATGCAAATTCCCTGAGGAAGAATGGCTCACACCAACCTTAAGTAGTGCCCGCCACACACACTCCCTAGCTATGTGCACAGGTAACTGACATTCACTAGGAGAATCCATTTATAGGCATTCAAGCACACAAGCTGATTCCCTGTAGCTTTCATGTTCCACTCACCAGCAACTAAAACGCTTTGATAGAAAAAGGACTGGTATAAGAGATTTTGTTTTAAGCGTACAACTAAAACACAGTCTCTACCTTCTCACAGGCTTGTTGCTAAGAGGTCTTAACATTAAAATCTTTATTTAGTTAGGAGACTAAATAGGTTCCAGTTGTTCTATAAAGATGGAATGCACAGTTAAGAGAAAACCAAAATAAGAACTACAAGAAGCAGGGTGTGATGTGTCTACAACCACTCCATTTACCATTTGTACAAATCGTATCAGGAGGGTTACCTCCTCTTTAAAAAAAAAAAAAAAAAAGTAATATTGCCCTGGCCATTGTGACTCAGTTGGCTGGGCGTCATCCGGTGCACTGAGAGGTTACTGGTTTAATACCCGGTCAGGGCACATGCCAGGGTTTTGGACTTGATCCCCATGCAGGAGGCAGCTGGTCGATGTTTCTCTCTCCCTCTCCCTCTAAAAATCAATTAAAAATCCTTTTTTAAAGTGTACTATTTAAAATATGAAAATCCTGTATTTTCCAGATAATATAGCCACATTCAGAAAGTAAGTATCAAAGTAGGAGGGTGGGGGGGGGGGAGTAACGAACAATACAAGTTCCTACTATGGACAGAGCACTGTGCTAGGTGCTTTACATACTCCCTACACACACACACACACAACACTCCTCACAACTACACCTGAAGTACTTTCTGCCTATATTTTTTAGATAAGGAAAATAAAATCAAAGAAATTAATTCTCCAAAACACTATTGAATGGAGAAGTTGGGTGTTTGTTTTTTAATTTTGTCCTGCCTCCAAAACCAACACTGCAGGAGAGAAAGCATGGGTCTTCATTCCCCATCTACTTTCTGCAAAGCCCTACACCAAGGGCTAAGATTTGATAAGAGGCAGAAAAACCACCCTACCACAAGGTAAACTTCCTCTACAAAGAAATCCACAGTGGTGATGGGTGGCTCCCTCCAAAAAGAGTAGGGGGGAGAAGCTTTTAAAAATAAACATCACAGATCATTGGAACAGAATAGAGAGCTCAGAAATAAACCCATGCCTTTATGGTCAATTAATATTTGACAAAGGAGGCAAGTACATACAAAGGGGTAAAGATGGTCTATTCAATAAATGGTATTGGGAAAATTGGACAGGTACGTGCAAAATTTCATGAAACTAGACCACCTCCTTACACCATACGTAAGAATAAACTCAAAATGGGTTAAAGACTTCGATGTTAGACTAGAAACCAAAATAATCCTAGAAGAGAACAGGCAGTAAAATCTCAGACATTTCTCATAGCAATATTTTTTTCTGACATATTGCTTTGGGCAAGGGAAACAAAAGAAAAAATAAACAAATGGGACTACATCAAGCTAAAAAGTTTTTGCACAACAAAGGGAACCATCAAAAAATGAAAAGACAACTGACTGACTGGGAAAACATAGTCACCAATGATAAGGAGTTATTAACCAAAATCTATAAAGAACTTATAAAACTGAACAGCAAAAAAAACAAACACTCCTATATGATAAAGAGCTAATATGCTAATTAGACCAAACAGCAGAACGACCTTCTGGACAACCGTCCGGACCACCTTCCAGGTGAAGCCGGGGCTGCGAGGGCCGAGCCCCTTGCACAAATTTCATGCATTGGGCCTCTAGTCCAGTGAATAAATGGGCAAAAAAATGAACAGACACTTCTCCAAAGAGTACATAAAATGGCCAGTAGACATGAAAAGATGCTCAATGTCACTAAACATCAGAAAAATACGAATTAAAACCACAAGGAGATAAAAACAAATTATATCCACAAGGAGATATCCTTCACCTCACACCTGTCAGACCGGCCTGGATGTGGAGAAAAAGGAATCCTTGCTTATATACATCAGCCACGATTTGGCAGCAGCCCACGTGCCCATCAGTACATGAATGGATGAAAGAGCTGTGGAACATTTACACAATGAAATACTACTCGGCCGTAAAAAATAAATAAACAGGGAAGTCAGACCTTTTGCAACTGCACGAGTGGACCTGGAGAGTACTCTGTTAAGTGAAATAAGTCAGTCAGAAAAAGACAAGTACCGTATGATTTCACTTAAATGTGGCATCTAATGAACAGCATAAACCAACAAGCGAAACAGAAACAGCCTCATGGATACAGAGAACAAGCTGACAGCATCAGAGGGGAGGGGATGGGGGTTGCGAGGCTGGGAGGAAAAGGTGAAGGGATTAAGCAAAAAAAAAAAAAACACAAAACAACCACAACAAAAACCACTCATAGATACAGACAACAGTATGGTGATTAGCAGAGGGAAATTGGGGTGGGGAAGAAATAAAAGGGGAAAGGAGTGATGCAAGGAGACCTGACGTGGGGTGGCAAACACAATATACACATGGTGTGTTACAGGATTGTACACCTGAAACCTATATAATTTTATTAACCAATGTCACCCTAATAAATTCAATAAATGTTTTTAAAAATCCCCAGGAAGGTGAAAAATATCTGACAAGTTCACGAGGAGCTGTTGCTAAACCAAATAGCTTTCAAATGAGCAGGTTGATTTTTTTTTCTCACCCAGACCCACTTTTCCAAATAAAATACACTCTTTAAAAATTGTAGGGACCTGAGAAATGCTGTTCCAAGGGAGAATCATACTAAGAAATACTCCCATTACGTAGACAGCCACACAAAAGAATTGTGATGCAGTAAGGTAGTCCCTGCTCTAATTGCTGTGCATGTGGAACCGCCACAATATGATCCCTTGGTCAGAAACACCTCGCCACTGGAACGAGTAAATCCCATCCTTGCCCAAGTGTAACTATGTCGGAAAACAGGAGGAGGAAAACACTTGGCCGTAAGGGACTTACACTTGTTTGGGGCAATAAAAGGAGCAGTCCTCAATTAAAGATACAGAGAATGCAAGACTTTCTACGGGGAGTGGACGTCTGAGAAGCTGGCTCTGAGCTGTGGTCTTTTCTATCCTGAGTACATTCACCAGGACTTTGGTGAGTACCCAGGACTGTACGCCCTCGTAGGCATTTTACATGCGCTGGCTACCTCACACACACAGAAACTAAAACACGGCTGCTGCTTATAGCGATACATTAACGGCAACTACTTTATTTTATCTGAAGTCTGCTGGTCAAACTGCAGCTATCGATCTATTCCTATCACGTGAGATAGCCTGAATTACCTCAAGTTTATGTCTGCATGCGTATGTGTGCTCACTTTCCATCAGCCTGTTTTCTGCCCCAAATATACATTATTCACGAACTTCACTCCGCTCAAAATTCATATGAACATATTGTTCTAATCTGCGAAGCCAGCCCTCCATTTCTGGAAACGATTGCCTTCTCAGGCAATGACAGACGTGCGGAAACTGCAACCCCATCGTCGTCCTCATCACCCCAGCTGTCCGCTGAGAGTGCGAGCGCCAGGCACCGGTGTCTCTTCCGAAACTGAGCCTGGAGAACCTAAGTGGCTTTCCTAAGATCACGTGGTCCAGTGAGGCGTCTGAGAATGAGGTTCTAACTCCAGAACCCACGGTCTTAACTGTTAGGTGATACTGCCTCCAATGGTTATGGACAGCAGAGCTAGCATCTGAGACCTTTCATCTCCATAGGCTGTCGGACTCATTTACACAGGCACCTCGCCAGCATCGAGGCATCGAGGCTGGCAATATTTTTAAGTCTCTAAAACTATTCGGTCACCGGATAGGACAGCATCTCATTGTAGTGGGCCCGACACAGATCTCCTAATTCTGTAGTCCTGACTCCTCTGGGTTCGATGCTGTCTTTATCTAGTTCCAGTTGACACATATATGGGACCTTGGTTTTCATAAGGTTACTATGCAGTCTCACCCTAGCTGGTTTGGCTTAGTGGATAGAGCATCAGCCTGCAGACCCAAAGGTCCCACGTTCGATCCCAGTCAAGGGCATGTATGTCGGTTGCAGGATTGATCCCTGGCCATGGTCCGGGGCTAGTATGGGAGGCAACCAATCCATGTGTCTCTCACATTGATGTTTCATTCTCTGTCTCTCCCCCTTCTTTCCACTCGCTCTAAAAATCGATGGGAAAATACCTGTGGGTGAGGATTGACAAGATAGATAGATAAATAAATAAATAAATAAATAAATAAATAAATAAGGCTCCACAGCCTCATTAAAATATATATAATTATACACACACACACACACAGTTGAAGAGAGCATCAAATGAAAAGTTCCATGACCTGTCAGCCAGCACATGCCTACGACAGAACAGCCACTGGCTGGTACCATAAGACGGATGCTTCTAGAAATGTCCTAGACACAATGTGTGAAGGTGCAAAGCTGCCGATGTGGTTGGAAAGAGGCGAAGGCAAGCAATCACCAAGTATCAATTCAGCATTTAGTTTCCCTCCTAACCTCTAGCTATGAAACACAAGTCAGAAAAAAGCCCACTTCACCCTTCACCTAACCCATGACGTGGCTGAGAGCAGAATGTGAGAGAGGATCCTAGAAGTCAGGGCAGCATGGGGTTGGAGGGGAAATGAAAGTTAAATCAGCTGTAAGCTCCTTCAAGTCCCGCCCTATTTCCTTTTCTCGTTGTCTATGACCTCCCCCACCCCACCCAAAAGTAGAGAGAAGGCTCTTCTGAAGCAAACAGAGGAGCTGGGACATATTCCAGAGCAATGGGGAAGAGGAGACGCTGGTTGCAGCACAAAAGGCTAGCCTAGTCCCTGCGGGGGAGGGCAGTGGTAATAAAACAGGACCTGCCACATTGTCCTGGCTCACCCCAGGTGACTAAAAACAGAACAGTTAAAATATCAATATTTGGCAATTTTGAAATCACCTCAGTTCTTCTTGGTGGTCAAATAATTTATTGGTGAGATTACAATATTTGGTTATATCGCCTAAGACATAGGAATCTATGTGATAAAACAGAGATTTCGTTACATGCTACTCTTTGTTATAACTTAATCCATACCATCATGTTGCAACCACTCCTTATTTAACCACATGACAGGAGGGGAAATCCAGAAAACCCTGACCACGATGTCACGAGCAAAACGTTCTACAGGTAGCTGCCATAATCACACTTTGCATCTTTTCTTTTCAAGATGTTAATAACTAATTGCTCGCAAGTTGCAGCTGTGATGCCAAGAAAGGCGTTATCTACCATCTTTATTTGAAACCTCCAGTCATACCAACAGACACCAAGGCTCTCAGATCTTTACACGTCTCACTTTCATATTCTCTTTACTAAGACACAAAGCAGTGCCCTGGACGGTTTGGCTCCGTGGATAGAGCATCGGTCTGCAGGCTCAAGGGTTCCGGATTCAGTTCCAGTCAAGGGTATATGCCCGGGTTGCAGGCTTGGTCCCCAGTGGGGAGGCATGCAGGAGGCAGCCAATCAATGATTCCTTCTCATCACTGATGTTTCCCTCTCTCTCTTCCTTTCCCTTCCTCTCTGAAATCAATAAAAATATACTTTTTGAAAAAGATACAAAGGGCCCTGACCAGTTTGGCTCAGTGGATAGAGCATCAGCCTGCAGATGGACGGGTCCCAGGTTCGATTCCGGTCAAGGGCATGTACCTTGGTTGCGGGCACGTCCCCAGTACAGGGTGTGCAGGAGGCAGCTGATCGATGTTTCTCTCTCATCGATGTTTCTAACAACTCTCTATCCTTCTCCCTTCCTCTCTGTAAAAAATAAAATTTATTTTTTTTAAAAAAAGATACAAAGCCATGACAATATTAACAACTGCTTTTTTAAAAAAAAAAAAATTTTATTGATTGATTTTAGTGAGAAAAGGAGGGAAAGGGAAGGAGAGGAAGGGACAGAGGACAGAAAAGGAGAGGGAGAAGAAGGAAAGGGAGAAAAGGAACAGGGAGAAGAGGGAGGAGAGAGAGAGAGGAGAAAGAAGACGGAGAAGAGAGAGGGAGGAAGGAGTGGTAAGAGGGAACGGGAGAGGGGAGAGAAACACTGATTTATGGCCCCAGGTATCTATGCATGCATTGATTGATTCTGGTCTGTGCCCTGACAGGAAGCAAGCCTGCAACCTAGGCTTATCGGGATAACACTCTAACCAACCGAGTTACTCAGCCAGGGCAATAACTGCTCATTTTAATGAGTGACTGATATGTACCAGACAACGAAGGAGGTACTATTATTAACTTCATTTTGTAAGTGAGGAAACTGAGGCACAAAGATTAACTAACTTGCCCACGGCCCCAAAAGTAGTTAAGTGTTACAAACAAGCTTTTAACCCAGGCTGTCTGACTCCAGAGCTCCTGGCTTTAGCCTCTATGCCAAGCTAATCTGCTCTGTGATTATGCACGTAAGGAATGAATCTTCACACTGCTATCACTTTATCTGAAGGTTTTTTTTTTTAGTGGCTGGTGGAGGAGGAACCTCGGACATCACTATGAGAGGTCTACATTTGTGTCTGGAGAAGTCTGCCTCCCCTGTATGCTTTCCATACTGCTCTCACACTATCTCATGCAAACTCCTCTCAAAGTATCCTAGATACAAAAAATTAAAGGCGACCCTTCCTGGCTTTGTATCACTGAGTAGTAAGATTTTAAAACTTCTTATAAACAAGAACCGCTGATTTTACTGCTTTTGCACATGTACAATATAGGTGCTAGCCTCATACTAAGCTCAGAATCTATACTCAAATACTTGACTGTTTGTTAAATCAGGCTTTTAGTGCTTAGCAGTACATTTCTTGTTTCACTGTGAGTTTTATAGATTCTGGCATCACTCTGGTGGAACAGTCTTGGTGACACTGCTTTATGGTACCCAATGTGTTGACAGCAGTCTGGCAGATTAACACTATAAAACGTCACCCACTGTCTGCTTATATTAGGCCCGGTAGCCAAGCAGAGTCATGCTGAAATACCTGATTCATGAGTCCATCAGTGCTGAACTCACAACATTCGGAGCAAGGTGTATCAGAGGTGGCACCAGGTGTGATTAAAGTAACATATGGCTGCGAAATTTCTGCTAGAGATCAGAGGCTTAAATTCCAATTTCAGATGTATTCAGGCGATTCTCCTTTTTGAAACAAAACTGAAAAATACAAATGACTGCAAGCTGAAGTTGGTTTGTTTGGTTTTTTAAAACTGATTTTTTTTGGGGGGGGGGTGGTAAGGTGGAAGGGAGGGAAGAAGGAAAAGAAACATCCATTTGTTGTTCCACTTATTCATGCATTCACTGGTCGATTCCTGTATGTGCTCTGACCAGGGATCAAACCCACAACCTAGACCAGAGCCTGAAGTTTTTGTTGTTGTTGTTGTTTTACTCTCTACATTATTTCACTGATTCTAAGTCATACTTTTGATACATTTTCACGTATCAGAAATAAGGCCTATCTTACAACTGATACCATCTGAGACTTGACTAAGTATAATAATAAAATGTATTTGCATATATTCGGGGTTCTATGTTTTCAAATGTTATGTTACCATCAACCCATTTATTCATAATTAACTGGAAACAATGTTAACAACTGCTCTGTTTTTCCTCTTCTTAGTCTCCTGTTTGCTACAGAAGATATAATAAAGAATGTCCAGGAGACCAAGCTTTGAAGCTAGCTTGCTGTAAGTGCAAAGCTGCTAACCCTCCTGGGAAGAAAATGTAGCTTGAGATTTCTCCAGCCTGTGTGCAGCACAAACGTGTTTCTTCTATGAGAAAGGCACCATTGCAAGGTGAAAGGGTTCCAGATGCTGGAGTCTTCCTCCCAGCTTACATCAACTGACTCTGAGACACACTAAGCCTTTTAACTCAAGCTGGAAAGTCTCAAGGGTTTGCTCCTCCAACTCCCAAATATCAAAATCATGCTCACATATTTAAACAATTAGGTGAGATGTACAGAAGCTAGCACTAGATAGGTCTGAAATTTGAGTGCTAAATGTGTAGTTAATATTAACCAAATTCAGATTTCATCTACAGAAAATTTTTAAAACATGATTGTTTTCTTTGACTTCAGAAAACTTAAAAAAAAAAAAAAGATTGGGGGGGAGGGGTTCAAATCCAGAAAAAAATTTCTTTGGGATAGAAAAAGTAAGCCAAATACTGTGTAGGTTATATGCAAAAAAAAAAAAGAAGAAGAAGAAAAGAAGAAAATTCTACGAAGAAAAATTGGAAGTATTTGTTTCAGAAATATAACTAATTAAAATTACTTTTTTTTTAATGTACCTGTTTCCACCACAAAATACTGAGGAATTGTCAGAGTCCTTCCTTCCATATAAGGTACCAGATGGCATCTGGGACTGGCTGCTGCAGTTTTTCCAGATAACAAAAGTACCTTTCAGTTTAAAATTTTTCAATTATTAAAAAATAAAGATTAAAATAAAAGCCACCTGCAATTCAAATAAATAACATTTATTGATGCTGCAATGCAGTAAGCCCTGTGTAAAGGAGCACTTTAGATGCACTGCTGCACTGATCCAAACAAGCTTAGGAGGTAAGTATTGTTATCACCCCTCTCCCCCCAGTTACAGCTGAAGAAACCGAGTCTTAAATAAGTTTAAAAACCTGCTGATCATCATAGAGCTAATAAGTCACTTGTCCAGTCACACAGCTAGTAAAGGGTTGGGAAGGGATTCAAACCACATCTGTTTAACTCTGGAATCAAAGCTTTTAACTAAGTGAAGTTGCCATTCCCTGAAACTGCTCATTTTAAAAATGTTCAGGGTGAGGCTAAAGTAGGTTCACAGTTGTTTGTACAGGAAATAATACAACAATAAATAATAATGCAAGAATAAACTCTGTTTCTCATACAACTATAAACCTACTTTTGCCCACTCCTGTGTTTTTCCTACTCTCTTCCTATGCTTATGATTTAATATTTATAAAATTGGAACCACAGTTAATATGTTATTTTGTGCTTACTCTTTTGTTTTCCAAAAACATTGTGATGTCTCATGATATTCTAACATGTGAGTACAGCACAAATTTAACCATTCTCAATTTCTCACTGTCAGAAAAAAATGTCGTGATTTCTTATTCATAATAGTCGAGTGGATTTCAGGGTTTTTCTTAGGATAGATAACTGATACAACTGCACAGCCATTTAAAAAGGTCTCCATACATATATTCCCTAATTTATTCCCAAAATATTTGTACTTACTGAACTCTGGACAGCAGAGAGTATGCAGGTCTCATTATATTCTGGAAGCAACAAAATTATTTTTAAGTCTTCACTAATTTGATTAGAAAATATCTCATTTTAATTTGCATTTCTCTTCTTATTCCATGATTTGGAAATTTTCATGTTTATTGGCAATTAATTTTTTCCTACACATTACGTATAACCTTTACTGCTTTTCTCCTGGGCTGAAACTGTTTCTCTACTGTATTCTCTCACAGAATATGTTGATAAGTCTTTTTAACAGACGCATACTCACACACTGGAGCAGATGACAAACGAAACGTGAGAGTTTTTCATAATGTTGGAACTCACACATTCACAAGAAAGTTGAACTAGAATAAACTGATCAACTTCAATTTGCAGTAATTATATTTACATGCCTTCTTACATGCTCCTAACCAAATCATCATTGTAATGTTTTTACTCTGCAAGAGTAATATTAGTATTCCGCAGAATTCTGTCTTCTTATTCTGTGTCCACGTTGTAAGGACATTTACGAAAGTAAAGTCAAGCTGCATGAGAATAATTCCAAAATCACTTTTTGTTAGATCCTTCCTGGCTTATATATATATTTTTAAAAGGTTTAGTACTTTGCTGTTCTTGATTTACAAATTGTACAACTTCATCATGAAGTAGCTTTATCTTGGAACCCTAATGGATGTTTTGTGTGGTTTGTTTTTTTTACCTTTTCATACATCTTCCTCTCCTCAAATGTGTTCTGTTTTTTTAATTCAATCTAAGTTCAAAATATGGAACTTAAGTTCTCTTCAAAGCCATGCTCAGCTCCACGCTGGAGCCCTGCGAAGGCCAGGCTGCTCGTCCCGCCCACTCCCTCTGTTCTCCCTGCCAGTCAGTGCTCCTCTGCCTGGGGGCTGGGCTATTTCAACAGCCTCTGACATTTCGCCTCTAGTCCCTCTTCAACTGCAATCCATCACATGTTGCCAAACTAACCTTTCAACTCCATTTCCATCACGTAATGTAAGTCGGGATCTCACTCTGTCTAAACTTCCAATTTCACCATAGCCCACCCGCACCCGGGGCCTCTCCTCCTAGCTAATGCGGCTCCTCCTGAGGCGGTGTCCCAGGAGGCAGAGAGGAGGAGGGGCAGGGTGTGTCCCTCTGCCCACGCTCCCACTCTCCCTGGGAGGACACTGGGGCGAAGGTCCTTGCCCTGACCCCTGCAGGTTGCTCTGGGCTGTTTCCTGCCAGAACCCTGGGCTCACAGTCTCCCCATAATTTTGTTCATGTCACTTTTCAGTTCCTCCACCCGATCAAAAGAGAGTGCGAGTCATACTTCCTAATTTCTTTCTCCGCCGCCAAGCCCTGCACTGGCCGCGCCCCGTCCCGACTACTGTGCCCGCATCACACCTTTTAGCCCTTACACACTGTGCCGTGCTGTTCCGCACGCTCACCTGTGCGTTCAGGTCCTTAGCATATCCCAGAGAACCTTAGCACCGTTACCATTTTACCTCAGCACCCCCGTCACAAACATTACAGTCACACCAAAGCGATGGCAAGAATATTCTAAAGGTCTTTCTTCTCCATCTTTGAGAGGAGTTAATAAAGTAACTTTCACCAGGTACATACATGTTTCTAAAAACAAAACCAAACCAAGGATTATTATGAATGAGCCTTACACAAAAATTGCCATTTACCCTTCAGAGACGTAAATTCAAAAACGTTACTGAATGTTTTCCTGGTCATCACTGGCCACACCGTTGCATTTGTTAAAGCCCTCGCTAGAGCCAGCCTGCATCAGAGCTCACTCTCACACGAATCCGGATGGGTCCGTTTTTCCCGAACCCCTTCCTGGAGGCCTGCTGTCCGATCAGGAGTGTGCCGGTCCCTCCGTGCTAGCACGACCCACTTCAGTACAGCTCACCTCACAGGAGAGTCCCTCCCAAAACCATTCCAGTTGCGAGTTTACGGTTCCTCTCCAGCAGAATATGACAACACGGACATTACTGCACACTGACCTACAAAAGTAGCACATTAACCCACAGTGCACCCCGAGTACCCAATGAGAACAACGCTACTACAGTGGGGAAACGCGCCCATCGCTGCCAGGGACATGGCGACAGGGTCTCAGAAGGCCAGACTAACGCTCACCTCCTCTTCTTCCACTCACGTTCTGAAACCGCTGGGAGACAGCCAAGCAGGGGGTGGCACCTGTCACTGAGGAGGCAGGGAGGGGACAGGCCTCGGGTGCAGGGCCACCTCACACCACCTGAGACACGGCGGCAACACTGAGCCCGCGCGGTCCTGCCGCACGCAGAGGCCTCTCCCATGGCGGCCCCCGAGGAGCAGAGCTGGGCTGGGCCCCTCTCTGCAGGCAGCCGGGCCCTTGAGGAGGGCTGAGGGACAGGAGCCCCGGCAAGCTCACAGACACTTTGGTGGGGCACCGGCTGCAGAAGAGAGGGAGGGGTCCCCCCCCCCCCGGGCCCCCCCCCCCCCCCGCACTGGCCACTGCCCTGCTCTCCACGGCAAATACCAATGACGGCGGTGGCCTTGCCGGCCTGGGGCTGTGCTCCAGCAGCCACGCGGGTGTCAGGGAGGGCAGGGCGCAAGGTACCAGAAGGAGCAAGGACGCTTCTCGCACTGCAAAGAAGGGGACTGCCGTGCAACAAGGGCCAGGACGCGGGAAGCCGGGGACGGGGACATCAGGGCGGGCTTGAGGTGGGGAGCTGAGGTGCAAGAAAGGCGCTGTGCTTGGCATTTCGGGCTCCCCTTGCGAAGAAGGCCGTGTTAGGAAGGCTTCGGATTTCAGACAAGGCGGGAACGTTCAGGACAGATGTTTGGGGGAGACACCGGAAATAAAAATGCAGAGTTAGGAGTTCATCACAGGGAGCTGAAGCTGTGGGCCCGAGCTGGCCCGGGACAAGGCCAAGGTGAAAACCCCGAGGGCAGGCTGTGTTCAGGAAGAGGAGGAATGGGGAGGGGAGGCCCAGGACCCCGGGGGGCCTCCGTGCCCAGGCCTGGGAGACAATTACCAAAGAGGATGGGGTGGTGTGTGAGGAATAAATCCGAAAGGAGGGAGAAGGAGAGCTGGGAAAAGAGCCCCGTGTGTGGACTGCCTTCCACCTTCCACCTGACATCCTGTCTGTTGGGTAGGATTATGCTACCAAGTCCTCAAAGACGGCAGGAACCCACTCACCAAGGTACCTTCAGACGCTCTCATTTCCAACGTATCCCATGCCCTTGGGAATAATGCTGGCTTGGAACAGGTTGCCTCAAAATCGTTGCTGATGCATATTAAAACAATCTGCTTTTCGTAGCACATTAAACTAGAACTACACAGAAAACGAGTTTTTGGTTATTCTGTGGCAGTAATGAAAACTTTTAACAAGTTAATGCAAAACATGCTGTACTCCATCACTGTCACCACCACCTTTAAAGTGGACTATGCTTTCAAGCTCTTGGCCTTTTGTCCAGCTTTACCTTTTGTATTAATTGGCACTTCACTCGTTTATGTGTAAAAGGAATAACATCACTTGCCAATTCAGAAGAAATAGTATAAGAGTATGTGTTACCATATGAGTTGCTAAGTGTCCGTTTTCTATTTCCACAGTATGTTCACTGTGTAACTAGCATACTGGCTTTTTAAACTTTAGAAAACATCAGAAGCACCTAGATGAAAGTTCAGCTTCTAGACAGCCCACAGAGATTTTAATGCAGCAACACTGGTGTGGGGGAGAGGAATCTGCTTTGTTAACAGGTGTTCCAGATGACTGTGTTGATTCTAAGGCCTGATAAATCTCTATTTTATTAGTCCTTTTTTTTTTTTTTAATTCTCACCGGAGGGTATTTTCTTCATTGACTTTAGAGGGGAGGGAGGAAGCAGGGAGAAATAGAAACATCAGTGTGAGAGAGATACATCGATTGGCCGCCTCCAGTTCGAGCCTGCAGCTGACCTACGTGCCCTTGGCCAGGAACTGAACCGGCGACCCCTTCGTCTGCGGGCCGATGCTCTAACCACGGAGAAAACTGGCCAGGCCTGTCAGTAATACTCTTATTACCAGATGAACTTTTTAAAAATATATTTTATTGATTTTTACAGAGAGGAAGGGAGAGGGATAGAGAATCAGAAACATCGATGAGAGAGAAACATCGATCAGCTGCCTCCTGCACACCTCCTACTGGGGATGTGCCCGCAACCAAGGTCCATGCCCTTGACCGGAATCGAACCCGGGACCTTTCAGTCCACAGGCCGATGCTCTATCCACTGAGCCAAACCGGTTAGGGCCCAGATGAACTTTTTAAATAATTACATTAAGATCCTCAAAATCACCTGTTAGACCCACTGTGTCGGTCCCTTGAAGAAAACAGATGAACATGCTACCTGAGTCCAGCTCAGCTTTCTACTTAAAGCAGCAATGGCTGCATTATATCTGCAAAGCAACCCTGTACCTCCGAGTCCTGGGGGCGTGGGGGGGGGGGAGGGAAGATGAGAACAGTGTTGAAAAGCTGCAGGATGGACGCAGCAGGCCAGACCCAGGGCTGCCTGTTTCCTCCTCCCCAGCAACAACAAGTAGCAACTACACCGTTGGCTTTCTGTCCGAGAACGCACGGACAAGCGTTTTCTGTACAAATGTCTCCAAACAGTGCAAGGGGGAAGCTGGGGTTCCTTTCACAAAACAGAATACCGGAGAAGTAAGAGCTACACGAGAAGATTTCATAGGGATATAAACGAACACTGACTGCTTCGAATCAACAAGGCTGGTGCTGATTCAGAGCACTTAACGAGTTCAAGAGCGAGCCCAAGCCGTCTTTCTTAGGGGAAGAAAGGTAGTCAAGAGTTGTTTCCAGTCTACCGAGCGACCAGTAGTAGCAGTAGGAGGAGGAGTAGTATGGCAACGATCCACAACGGATAATGCCAACGGTGTGGGCATTTCCCTAAGTTCTGAAAAGCCTGAGCACAGAAAATGACAGTCGGGCCTCAATGCCAACCACGTGTGAGCCACAGCCTCGGCTTCTGCGCAGGACCTAGCAGGACCCTGCCTTTCGTTCCCCACACTCAGGCAGCGCAACGATGATGCACACACTCCAGCGGCAGCAAGATGGCCCTGCCTGCCAGCCAGCAACTCAGTCCCAGCAGCCACACCACCGAGGGCTCAACCGCGCGGGGAAATTACCTAGGTTGCCGTGTGGTGTCCTCATTTGACAGCACACAGACAGAGTTCTCCTTATTCTGTGAATCCGAGCGACTGAACAGAACTAGCCACAAGGTCTTCTAAACTTCTAAACTCGAAGATGGTTTAAAACACCAGCCCAGATTTTTATTTTTGTTTTTTAATGAGAGAGAAAACTGAAAATGCTAATTCTGATGATAAACTTGGCTCTGAAATTTCACACATCAAGACAAAAATTAAGGCCCTAGTCAGGTAGCTCAGTTAGAGCATTGTCTCGATACGCCAAGGTTGTGGGTTCAATCCCAGTTCAGGGCACATTAAAAAAAAAATCGACCAATGAATGCATAAATAATAAACCAATGTTTCTCTTTCTCAATCTCTCTCTCTCTCTCTCTCTCTCTCTCTCTCTCTCTCCCCCCCCCCATCTCCCTCCCTCCCCCCTCAAAATCAATTTTTTAAAAAGATAAAAATTAAAATTTTAAGTGCACCAAAAATAACAAAATTTAAATTATAACCAGAAGCTCACTGTGCTCAAGCTAACTGGCAGCTTGTTCAATTGTGAAGGGGGAAAAAACTATAAACCTGTACAAAATCTAGAAATATATCACCATAGAATATGAGGCTAAGTAGTATTCAGATTTGGGATTTTTCTTTTTTTTAAAGACAGAAGCCTACTGACTTCTATATGTGGGAGTTTTACCCCCACTTAAGCCACCCGTTACAACGACAGCCCCTCCTGATTTGAGTCTCAACTCCACCTCCAATAGCTGTGCTCTCAGGCGCATTTATCAAGCAATCTCTAAAAGGCTGTTTCCTCACCCAGAGTGGCAATTGCTGCGCCAACCTCACCTACTTTGATACTTAGTGAAGACAGGTATGTACACAGTTTCAGCAAAATGCAAACGCACAGGAAGACCACGCTCCACAAGTGTCAGCCGTGGAGATCAAGTCCTACAGTCACTGTCGTCATGATTTTAGTACCAACTTTTCAAATGTGTCATACGGAAGGACAGTTCAGAAACTCCCAAGTGCCCATATTCATCAACTGCTGACACTCGGCCCCCGTGCTCAGGTCTCCCTTAGAATCCCTTTGTAACCGACAATAAAGCAAAACAACATGACACAGAAGCTATCCGCGCCCCATCGCTTCCATGTTCATGCCCGTTCATGCCCAGGACAGCAGAGTGTTCCCAGAAAGCCACCCAGCCTCACTGGCCTTCCAGAGCAACCTCCTCTCACCCGCTAGCTGCGACTCAAATCCGAGATCCCAACCCCAAAGCTACTCTCACTTGAGATCCCATCTTCTCTCTTTCTTCAGCAACAAACAGAATGAGGAGGGAAAGGACTGGATCCAATGCTCTTGGAGAACTCCTTGTGCCACGCTGGCCTAACTTCCCAGGAGGATTGAACACGCCCCACCCCTGATGGTCTAGGACAGCGTCAACCATCTTTAAAGAACTGCAGGTGTTGGGGGGAGGGGAGAGGGAGGAATGATTGGTTCACCCGCAAGACACTCATAATCCAGTTAGGAGATGAGCGTCTTTGTAGCTAGAGAAGAACTGCTCCCGAAAATTTGTCAAAAATTTGTCATGCCGTAACCGGTTTGGCTCAGTGGATAGAGTGTCGGCCTGCGGACTGAGGGGTCCCGGGTTCGATTCCGGTCAAGGGCATGTGCCTTGGTTGCCGGCACATCCCCAGTGGGGGGTATGCAGAAGGCAGCTGATCCATGTTTCTCTCTCATGGATGTTTCTAACTCTCTATCCCTCTCCTTTCTTCCCTGTAAAAAAAATCAACAAAATGTATTTTTTTTTTAAATTTGTCATGTTTAGTACCTGGGTTGTCTGAACCGCCTCTGTGTGGACTAAGAGGATTAGGAAACAACACCCAGTGACACCCCAGAACAAAGACACATGCAGATAGTCATTGCCGTCTACCCGAGAAAATGTGATGCGGTCAAATTCCATCGTAGGCCACTCATTCTTTCCTAGCCACAACCTCAGGTCAGAGGCTTTTCCAAATCAAAAACACAATCAAGACACATGGTCGGTAAGTCCCATGATTAAGAGTGAGCTAGTAACTACTCAGCAAATATGCCTGACGCTATCCTAAGTATCTCAGGTCGAGTACCTTCTTTAATCTTCCACCGTCATTCCGGGAGATGGATAATATCATTTCCATTTTTATGATTCTCTTGCCGATCTGTCTGATGTCGCAACTCAAGGTCTCAGCCACCACCGAATAAAACTTCCCCAAGAACTGTTCTCACGGAAGGAGGAGGAAATTAAGGTTGACAGGCATGGAACTTGGTCATCTTGGGCGTCAAGCATCCCAAGACATATGGCTACAGAAATACAGAGGGCACTCACAGGGGAAGAGTGGACAGGACATAGCAACAGGGTATGAGATGGGGTTACAGGGTGTTGCTGGTACTTTGAATGGGCCTTTCCTTATTAAGGCAGCAACAATGCAAGCCTCAGAGCTGATCTAAAGAGCAGGGTGACACAATGATTGCACACACAGGTTCTGGAGAATGACCAACCTGGATTCAAATTCCTCCTCCGCTACCTGCTGGGGTTGTGTAGCCCTGGGCAATTTAACCTCTAACCCCAGCATCCTCCTCTGTAAAACAGGATGATCATTCTACCTATTTCCTAGAGTCGTTCTGACAAGTAACTGAAACAATCCGTGAAAACACTTAGCATAATGCCTATCTCACTGGAAATGCTCAATGACTGTTCCTCGTCAAGGGTGTGACTGTTATTTTTATTGCTGTTGTGTTATTTCTGTGCTGTTTTAGTTGACTGCCCCAACACACACCTTAATAGAGAAAATAAACCCTGTTTAATCAAGATTTTTAAATTCTCAAGATGAGTCTGAATGACCTTTATGACAAAATCAACATGCCCACAAATGGCCGAAGCAGAATTTCAAGCACAAGCAAGGTCATGTGTAGAAGAATATAAAATACTGCAAATTTTTTTTTAAGTTGACCTTGAGGATCTGGGCTTAACAGTTTCAATATCCTGTTAGTCTCATATTTACATAAAGTAATTTCCAGACACATACACTTTAAAATACATCACCGCCCTGACCGGTGTGGCTCAGTGGTTAGAAGGGTCCCAGCGAACTGAAGGGTCCCAGGTTCAATTCCGGTCAAGGGCATGTACCTTGGTTGCGGGCACATCCCTAGTGGGGAGTGTGCAGGAGGCGGCTGATTGATGTTTCTCTCTCATCGATGTTTCTAATTCTCTATCCCTCTCTCCTCCTCCTCCTCTCTGTAAAAAAAATCAATAAAGTATATTTTTAAAAAATAAAATAAAATACATCACCAACCAAGGCCTATTTTTTATCGTGCATCTGTGCTCAAATTGATTTTATTATTCACTTATTGCAACGGAAGCACTGCCTAGGAAACTGAAGGCATGCATACCGCAAGGGACTTCTCACTATCTGCCTGCTTAGTGTCATGGTAAAGGCGCTAGTTTCCAGGTGTGTTAAACTAATATGCACACTTGATAACTATGTTTTAAATATCAACAGAGCAGGTTCTAAAAATGTTACATGTCTTTCAGAAGGATAAAAAGAGAACAGACTCTTTAACCAGTTAAAGAAGTCCCCCAGCTTGCCACAGAACTAGGGGGACAATGAACTACAGAGGTGCCACATCCCTTTATCAGATACAATGCAAATAAAATACCATGTAGAAACCTCTGACTTTTAAGTGGACGATATCAGGGAGAGGAACATGTCAGAACTCACACATGTGTCTAATTCCCTGCCTCGCCCAGCAGGAAGCGCAGTGACAGTGGCTGTCTGCCTCCCTCCCCTCCCCTCCCCCCCCCCCCACCTCGTGGTGATGAGACAGACACACGGTGGAAAACCAACCTGCTCTGCTGCCTCTGGGCCACTGCTGGGGGGGGGGGGGAGAGAGCCCCAAATAAACATCCTCTTTATTCTTCCACTAAAACCCACATCACAGGAGCCTGCATACAGCTTTCCACTTAGTACTTACACCTCTGAAAAGGCAATGATTTCTTAGACCATAAGAATACACTGTTGATTGGGACCAAACAACGGAACATATTTTTCAAGAATTTTGCAGAATTTAAAACTAGCAAGTTGAAGAAAATGCATTAGAAGCAAATTGCGACAGAGTAGTTGGCAGAAGCCCACCTGAAGCCAAGTCAGCATACCCAGATTTTCTCTGATTCCACCATATGGGAATAGTACTACCCACCCTTACACTTACCCAAAGAGCCCTCAAAGCCACCAACGGTGAAAGTAAAACCTGCCGATGAAGCGTGTCCCTACAACCTAAGCCCCAAAATGAACCTGTAAAGCCACACCATCGTGCCAATCCTGGAGGAGGCAGGAAGGACCCTGGTGGACTTGACCACTGCACACTGGCCAGCAGAAAGGCCAATGAGGAACCGTATCAATAAAAGTACCTTAGAAATAGACCCCAACCAAAGACAATGAGTCCCAGACCCCTGGGCGGATATGTACGCCAAGCCTGACACATCACAGTAATAAATGGATGGTCGTGTCGCCTATGCACACGGGCAAAAAGCTAAAGTGCAAACACTTTCCTCAACACATTGTTTCAAGATAAATGTTCAGGGTTCCCATAACTTATTTCACAGAATATTAAAGTCGGCAACACAGAAGCTTTTCTGTTCTGGATCTATCAGCTAGCATCTCTCATTTACTACCAACCATGTCATTTTTATAATAAATGAACAAGGTGGCTTTTAAGATCCTTCACACATAAAAATATAGTTTACATATATACTGAAGGTCAGGTGAGTTTTCCGACCAAAGATGGTACTTTTCCCCACAATTATTTAAGTAATGTATTCATTCCTACCACACCCGTGCACGATTGCAACCAGCTCCTAAAATACAACTCCCTTGGGCTCCACTGTTGGGAGCCCAAGGACCTTGTCCCAATACGTAACTAGCGATAGAAAGCAGCTGCCAGAATGTGGAGATACAGAACAACATGTAGCCAAGTGTGCTTACCATAGGATTCTAGCCTCAGTCTATGGTGAGCAAGCTCCCACAAAGTGCTACATAGTCAGCCAGGAATAAGCAAAGTGCTACACAGTAGGCAAGATGGCAGTCACACCTTACACAAGTAACCAAGGTTCCCTCCCCTCCATCTCACTGACCCCACCAGCAGTCCTTGGTGGGCTCACCATGCACCGACATCGGGGGGGGGGGAGTTAGCATATTATCTTTCAAAGTTAGTAGCATACTATCTTGCAAAGTTTAGGAATGCTACTAGCACTGGCACCATGGTCCATTAAGCGGCTACATCAGTCATTTGCTACAAGAATTCATGAACGTCCTCCTGGAATCTAGTCCTCCCCAGGAGCTCCCTGCCTCAGGGAATGAGCAGCATCACCAGCCAGCCAAGCAGGGAACACGCTGGAAACCTTACATTCCCGGAAACCTTCCTCTGCCTGAGAACAAATCCATCCTCAAGTCCTATTCACTGAACCTCTTAGATATTTCTCAAATCTGTCCATTTTCCTCCATCCCCATGGCCACCATTCTAGTCCAAACCATTATTTCCTCGTCCCCTGGACCGCAATAGCAGGCACGGTGCTGTCTCCCCACCCCCATCCTCCCTTCTCTGCCCGCCCACCAATTCAGTCTTCAAATCTGCTCATATGCAGCACTGCTGAACACTCATCAGTGGCTCTGATGCTTTTTCAAAAATCCCAAATTCCTTCCCATGCTGGCCTCTACCTGCCTCTTGATTTTCATCTAGCTGCTCTGTGTTGACCTCAAACACACTGTCTCTCCCTCGGGCTGGCGGGTGCTGTCTCCTTCCCCACTTCTACCATCGTTTGGACGGCGGTACTAAAGCCACTTCCCAAGAGGCAATGCCCCACATGGTTGAATTCCCACATCGCCCTCACTCTTCCCGGTTTCCATGACCAATGATAGTGGGGCAGCCCTGTTTATTTGGTGTGTGGGCCTGCCATGTCTTCTCATGGCACCACTGTATGTAACTCGTACATACACGTACCCAATAAATACCTGCATCAGTGAACAAGAAAACAGGCAAAACAGGAAAACTGAGTGCAGTCCGGAGTCACTTGCCACCTCCTCGAGCCAAGCTGACACCTACAGCGGTGGTGTGAGGCTCCAAGGGCCAGTAAGTTGCTGATTCCACACGGGCCTGAGCAAGCCAAGCACGCCCAAGGCCAATCAGCCCTTTACTACCACCCAGCTCTGCTTCTTCGCTACCATTCTACAGTACGCTTATTTTTTAAAAGACAGTCTTTAACTTTCCAAGTAAAAACAAAACAGAGCCCTCTAAAAATACATCACTGAGACAACTATCATGTTTGCAGTCATCTAACATTAGTTAAAAGGTACAGGAATCAAGTTATGGTAATGAATACATGCTTGTAAAGTGAAAACAGTAATCAAATCCTGGAATAATTACCTCGGCATTTTTTTTTTTTTAGGATAATCAACACCACCACCGTCCCCCTCCCAAAAAACCCTCCAAACCTTTCCGCAGTAGAGGCAAATAAATTACTGTTGGCTTAAAAATACTTTTAGGGGCTATGTCAGCAGATGTTGTAGGATTCTTAACCCAAAAGGTACTTTGAGTCAGAACCTAAGAGGGAGAGAGCTGGACTCTGCCAGCACCAGCTCAGTGATCCTGCAGACACAAACCCCAGGCCGGCCCTGCACGGCCCTGCGTGAGCACTGAGCTAGGCACAGGAAGACAGCTGCAACGAGGCAGCTCCGCAATAACTGGGTGACCAGCCAGAGGCAACTCATTTAATTAATCTCCCTGGGCTTTGGTTTCTTACTCTGTAAAATGAGAAAGTTAGACCAGATCTCCAAGGTCTCTCACACTCTAAATATCCAAAGATGCATTAATGATTCTAAGATAAATTTCTACTTGACAATATCGTTATGATTTCTTATTACTGCTATTGGTATCCTATAGGTGAAATTTCCTTTAAGGCTTTCAATATGTTGATACAAGTAAAATAATAAAAGGACAGTAGCAGTGTTTTTAATTACCTTCCCAGCTCTTAACCACCGCCACAGCCAGCTATGGACCTCTGCCATAACTGCTACCTGACCTGAGGAACACCCAAATTAAAATAAATGATCACATCTTCAGGTTTTTGTAGAAAAATTAAGTGATCTATATATATATATATACACACACACACACACATTTATTATTATTATCCATCACCTTTAAATATTGAAGTTTTTGTGTTTTGTTTTGTTTTTGGAATTAACACAAAATAATAAAGTTTCCCAGCGGGGGAAAATAATTTCTCTCTCAAACTAACAAAGGTATAATGGCTTTAGAAATCTGGTAAGATACAATATTAAATTCTGATATTCTAACAGCATAAAAAGAAAAGCTTGTTAAAGAAAAAAAAAGATACACAAATGTGTCCACGCGAATGAAACAGAGTCTCACAGGGCCAATATGTGTCCGACATCATCTCCGTATCACCAGAAAGGCTCCTTCTCCGTCTTCTTTTAGTGAATGTAGCTATGTGACCTACATCTATTTTAGTGCTTGTCTGTTTACAGCTAGAAAGCATTTGAATACTGGAAGTGAAACACTTTATTACAAAGCTAAAGGTTTAGAGGCCTTTTTGTTTTGTAGTCACTTTGCCCAGCCCTGACTAAGCATTTTTTTTATCCTTGCAATGCCTTATTTATAGAAGTTTATAAGATGGCCACAGTGTCTGCTATCAAACCCAAAAGGCCCTCTCTCTATCTATGGATACTAAAGGACAAAAGGTAACCACTACCTCCAAAACTAATTTAAAAGTGAAACATATTTGATTGCCTATGGAATCGTCTCCCCTACTAGACCCTATTAGACAGCAAACTCTCTGAGGGAAGGCACTGCCCCTTCGTTTGTCGATCACACGCTGAAAGCTTGCCAGTGGTTGCTGAATCCAAGTGAACTACAGGGAGAAGACTGCATGGCAGGCAGCCTTCTTACGCGTCGGGAATAAAATGCTGTGAGCCTAAGCCTGAAGTAATGGCTCTAAACTTGGCAGGTAGACTGTTCTTATGAGTTACACCGAGAGCGCTCAGACTGCATTCGCTCTGTGAGCAAAATATTATTTTTCTCTTGATCTCATGCTTAAAAACTAAACTATAAATATTATACTGACTGTATCTGTAGGAAGAAAAAATGGTAACATTTCTTTGACTCAGTACTTAAATGTACTCTTCATGTATTCATTTTAAGTAACACCCTTATGAAAAAAGTTTGGAATTGGTCCTATAAGTTGAACTGATTAAAAACTAGATCAAGTGCAGATGAATCTATTTATGTACTATTTTTAAATTAAGTTACTACAAGAGTTATTTTAAACATGACTTCTATATTTTCACCTTGGGGGGAGGGTTTTTCCTCAAAAGAGGAAAGTAATGTTCGAGTTTTAAACCATTACGTACCTATACACAACCTGTATCATTTCTCTACCCTGACTTCTGCATTAAGACACTGAAAAGGAAGTAACTTTTTAAATTAATTTTAAAATAAGCCCACTGATTAAACCAATATAACTAGAATTTGGAATTCACACATCAGTCTTTTATTATTATTATTATTCATTTCTTATCTAGAAACTCATTTTAATCTCAGAAAATGTAGAATAGAGTTCATCAAGCTTCAATTTACTGGTTTGCACTGAGGGGAAAAAATGAAAAATATCAAGAAAATATAAATAAAGTCCATAATGCTAGACAACAATTCTTGAGTGGCATGGTGAGGAAATTCACCTGTTTTAAGCCTCCAAAGATCCATTATGTCCCTTTATCAGGTAACTGAAAGGGGGGGGGGGGGTAGATGACCTATTTCAACTATTGAGCAAAATAAGAAAATGTAATTCCTAAAACTTGCTGCAAGCCCCTTTTTATTTCCAAATTGTTTACTTAGTAACTTTTTTTTCTACATTACAGATTTTTTTTTTCAGGGAAAATGAACTTTTCCCAAGCAAATCTGGAAGACATAAAATGTCTCCTACTTATTATCACCTAGAAAGGCAAACCACGTGCCCCAAGCATCTAGCTTTCAGCCTCTTTATTATCATTGTCAATGAATGGGCCCCAGTCAAATCAAAGCTGCCATTTTAGGGTAAAGACTGTAGGGCTCTGTTGTGCAACAGCAAGACAAAAACACTCGGCGACAGATGTACTCTGGGGGCTGGGAGACGACTCAACTTCAGGAAAGCACTGCTCAGGTTATTTCTGAAATAAGAACGACCCAGGACCTAACACATCACCACAATCTATGGAATATGACTGGGGTAAAGCAGGTTCCCGAGCTGCTAAGGTCACAGCCACGAAGACTTTTGTTTTGGTCATCGTTAGAATAGATCGGTGAGGAAATAAAGACAAGTTTTGTGTGTTTTTTTTTCTACTTGATTATTACGTACAGTGAGTACTCCCCCTCCCCTTATTAGGAGAGGATTGAGAGAAAATACACTCAACCTCTGTGAAAAGGCACTGCCCGTTGCAAAAACGGCTTAAATTAATATGTTTAAAAAATAAAAGCCAGGGCCTTCTCCCACATAAGCCTTGAAAAAATAAAGATATTTAACACATCCCAGAAATCAAGCCCAGAAGATGAACATATTTCAAGGTAAGTTCTTGAAACCGGTTGTTAGATAATATACAAAGGGTAACTAAAAAGTATACTTGGCAAGTGGAGAGCTGGATAGTGTATCTAATTCTAGCAATTCAAAAGGAAACTCTCCATGTGGGTTGCTACTTTTCTTTTGTCCATTGTCTGCTCCGAAAGAAGGGGAAAAACTAGTTTAAAATCGAGGCGTGAACAATCTCCAAAAGTGACCTCCGGGGAAAGCGTCCGGCCCGCAGCAGGAGCACTCCCCGCGCCGCCCGCTCCCGTGGGGCGCTCACAAAGCGGGCGGCCGGCCGCGAGTTCGGGGTGCGCTCCCACGGCGGGCGGGCGCCGGGCTCCTCGAGGCAGAGCCATTCGGAGAAAGGCGGCTCGGTAATGATGGCTGCTCGGGGCCGGCGGCTCTTTCCCCGGAGCCTCCCGACCCCCCCCTTCCCGCCCCGGGTCAGCCGCCCGACTCCCCCCGCCCCCCGCCCCCGTGCCGCGCTGGCCCCGAGCGGACGCAGAGCCCGGCACCGCAGCCCACGGGGTGCCCGCGCCCCCGCACCCCCCGCGAGCTCGGTCCCCGGTGCGAACCAAACAAACAACGCGTCCCCTGCCGCCCTCCTTCCTCTCCCCGCTGACCGCTTGGCCTCCGGCCACCTCCGCCGTTCACGCTCCGAACCGGGGATTTCTGCGGGGGGCAGAGCGCACCCGGGCCACCTCGGGGGCCACCCGGTGACCCCCACCTCGGCGGGCACGGGGGGGTGGGGGAGCCGAGTTGCTTTCGGGGGGGGGTTAGAGTCGCTATTATGCAGCCGCCGGCGGCCAGCTCGGCAAGGTGGGGTCCCCGCCCGCGCCGCGCTCTCCCCGGCCCCGCTCCCTTTCTTCTCCTCGGGCACTTGGGAGCCGCCCGGGAGCCCCGGGAGCCCCAGGCCCCGGGTTCGCAACTCCGCGCCCGCGGCCGGCGAGGGCTGGGGCTGGGGCCCGGACGCCCCCCGGCACCGCGTGCTCCCGCCGCCCCCGCCCCACGCGGCACCCCGCGCACTTTCCCCGCCGCCGACCCACCTCGCCCGGTGGCCGTCCCCGCGCGGGCGGCGCCGCCTCGCCAGGAGGGACGCACTTTGTTCGCGCCGGTGCGGCCGCCGCTCCAGGCGAGCGCGGCGTGGTCGGTCCGGGGCGGGGGGCGGGGGCGGGAGGCGGGGGTCGCCGCCGTCCCCGAGCCGCCGCCGCCGCCGCCGCTCAGCCGCCCCGCGCCCGCGCGCCCATCGCCCACTCGCGCTGGAGTTGCAGCCCAACTTTTGCTCCTTCCTTTTTCTTCCGAATGGAGCCGGCAACTCGTGCTCGGCGCCGGCGGGAGGAGACGCTCGCGCTCCCCCGCGCGCAGACACGCTCCCTCCTGCCCGCCCCCCTCCCTCCCCAGGCCGGCAGCACAACAAAAAGCCATTTACATGCGAGGAAGTGACCCTCGGCCGGACCGCGCGCCCCCGCCCCGCGGACGCA
Organism: Murina feae; assembly: GCA_004026665.1. NCBI lineage: Eukaryota > Metazoa > Chordata > Mammalia > Chiroptera > Vespertilionidae > Murina > Murina feae. The sequence continues at coordinate 26,659 of PVJC01020559.1, forward strand.
GGCAAAAGTTGGGGCGCCGGGCGGCGCTCGGGGCGCGGGTTCGGGCCCCGCGAACGGCGACGCCAGCGACACTGCACCGGCGGCGCTGCGCTCCTGCGCTGGCCCCGGCCCCCGCCCGCCCGCGCCCCGCGTCCCTCGCCCCTCGCCCCTCGCCCCGCACACGCCCAACTCCTCGCGCCCAACTCCTCGCGCGGCCCCGGCCCGGAGCGATTTCCTGCCGCCGCCGCCGCCCCTCCCGCAGGCGCCCGGCGAACTCTCGTGCTCACCGGCTCGGTCGGGCAGGCGGGCGGACGGGCTCCAGCGCTGCCCGGTGCCGAGGGAGAAACAAAACGCAGAGCGGGCTCCGGAGTTGGCTGGGCGGCCGCGGCCGGGGGGCTGGATCCACGGGCGCGGAGTTGGCCGGGAGCGAACGGGGCTCTGGCGAGTTTCAGGGTCTCTGGGTCCCCGGGCCGCGTCCTCAGCGGCGCTCCTTTGTGTAATTTCACTCGATCCAAGTTTAATCCGATAGTTCCCGAGCACGAGCGCGTCCGCACCGCCACGGCTCAACCCCCGCGCCGCCGCCGCCGCTGCCGCCGCCGCCGCCGCCGCCGCGGCCCCAGCACGCCAGCGCCTGCGCGCCCCCGCCCCGCCGCGCGCGCCCGCCGCCGGCTCCTCCGCGCCGCGCCCGCGCCCGGCCCGCGCGCCGCCACCTGACGTCAGGCGCGCCTGGCATAATTTATGCAAGAATTCGGCCGGGGTGGCGGAGGCCGGGGAGAGGCCGAGAGAAAGGGGGCGGCGCGGGGCTGCCGGGCCGCGGGGCGGCGGGCGGCGGAGGGCGGGCCGGGCGCCACTTCCCGTCCGCGGGCGGGCGCTGCGGGCGGGTCTTCCCGGTGCGCGGCCGCCGCGCGGCGGGGCTAGCCGGGCTCGGTCCGAGCGCTCAGCTGCCGCCCGGCTGCGCCCGGGGCGCGGGCTGGAGCCGGTGCCACGTTTCCCCGCGCGGCACCTTCCCCGCGCCCGGTGCGCCTCCCCGGGGCAGGAAGCGGCGGCGGGGAGCCAGCGGCGGTCCCGCGGCCGCAGCGAGGGTTTCCAAGGCGACGCGGCCGGCCGCGGCCCGAGGGGGTTGGAGGTCTTCTCTGTAATTATCCTTCCACTTGGGATGATTTTCCCACATGAAATCGTTTAGGATGGACACATGCCATTTCACAGACATGTGCCCTGCCTCGCCACATTGCTTTTCTGGCCTCCTAGTTGACAGAACTCCGCGTCCACCACCGAATCAAAAAGTTTAACGAGATGGGAGTCGATTTTGTTGAATTTGTTGCCACGCCAAAAAAAAAAAAAGGGGGGGGGGGAGACAGCGCAATGGTTATGAAACAAAGAAATAGGTTGTGTGCCCATTATTAAACGTGTCAGGACTGGAATGTTTTAATCATTCTTTGGCAAAATAGCACTTTTATATGTTCTCCTAGCTTTAAGTAATCAAGCCTCATCCTATTTCTCCTCCTGGTGCAAAATAAATAATAAATAATAAATGTGTCTTGTACTAATTTTCCTTTTAGGAGATAGATATTTATCAAGCACCTTTTATGTGCAAAATACCGAGCAGTTATAATTCTTTTAAGCTGTCAACGATTGTACACTTTTAGGTGATTTTATTAGGTTAAAGATGACACATTTTTAAATCAAGAAAGGAGCTTATGTCAACCAAAGATAGTTTTAGAATAGATAACAGAGTAAAGTAACTTTGTATTATTGGACTCTAGAATAAACAGAAAAATTACAAAACTATGCAAAATATACTTTCTCTTCATTCACCACCTGTCGTGTCACAATATTTCTATTTGGACAAAAGGGTGATCAAAAGTATTTTGGTAATTACTATAACTATTCCATAACTAAGTTTGAGTATCCTAGACTTAATCACTAAAATATTTATGTTCCTTACATTAGTAATAACTTTCTAAATATCTGTTACATTATACTATGATTTCTTGAAATGCACTAGTTTGGGCTTTCATCATACAGGGTGGGCAAAAGTAGGTTTGTAGTTGTAATACAAATAAATAATATAATAATTAATAAATAATATAAAAATAAACATTTCATGTACTCATAACTGTAAACCTTTTACCCACCCCCGTATTTTTGAGTGGTGTTTTTTAAAAGGTAAATGATTCATTGAAGAGGTTTATAGATAAACAGCAGAAAAAATTGATACCACAGAAAATTCTGGCATTAAAAAATTGGAAAACACTAAAGTCAGCTTCTACCTTTTTATAGCCTCATATCGTAAACCAAGAATGGGAATTCTGAAGTTAGTTTTACATTTCCAATAAGCTTATATGTCTCAGTGAAAGCATATGGGGATGCTTTGGTGCGTGTGTGTGCGCATGTGTGTGTGTGTGTGTGTGAGAGAGAGAGAGAGAGAGAGAGAGAGAGAGA
>PVJC01020560.1:0-29068 GCA_004026665.1 Murina feae
ATAGTTGGCATATAACATTATATTAGCTTCAGGTGTACACTACAGTGATTCAACATTTTATATATCTTATGATGCAATCACCACACTAAGTCTAGTAACCATCTGTCACCAGGCAAAGTCATCACACTATTACAGATATATTCCCCTTCACCTTTCTTATCCATCCCCCGCCACCACCCAATGGTTTGTTCTTTGTTTCTAGGAGTCTGTTTTTGTTTTGTTTTGTTTCTTCAGATTTTTTTTTAATTCCACATATATGTGAAATCATGTGGTATTTGTCTCTCTGACTTATTTCACTTAGCATAATACCTTCTGGATCCACACAGGTTGTTGCAAACTTCTTTCTTTTTTATTGCTGAGTAATATTCCTGAGTGTGTATGTGGGTCTTCTTGATCCATTCATCTATCTATGAAAACCTAGATTGCTTCCCTTTCTTAGCTATGATAAATAGTGCTGCAATGAATATAGAAGTGTATGTAACTTTTTTAATTAGTGTTTTCATTTTCTTTAATAAATATTCATGAAAAAAAACAATCAGAAGAAGAAATTAAGAAAATAATCTCGTTTACAACTACATCAAAAAAGAACAAAATACCTAGGTGTGAATTTAACCAACTAGGTGAAATACCTGTACTCTGATAGCCATAGGCATTACAGAAAGAAATTGAAAAGGACATAAATGAATGGAAAAATACACCGTGCTCATGGGTTGGAAGAATCAATATCATCAAAATGTTCATACTACCCAAAGCAATCTACAAATTCGATTCAGTCCCTATCAAACACCAATGGCATTCTTCCCAGAACTGGGACAATCCTAAAATTTATAGGGAAGTACAAAAGACCCCAAATAGTCCAAGAAATCTTGGGAGTGGGGGAGTTGGAGATATCACATTCCCTGATTTCCAACTATAATACAAAGCTATAATAATCAAAACATGAGGTACTGGCACAAAAACAGATGCGTAGTTCAATGGAACGGAATAGAGATCCCAACTGATAAAGTCAATCTATAACAAAGGAGGCAAAAATTTACAATGGAGAAATAACAATCTCTTCAACAGTGGTGCTGGGAAAAGTGGGTACATGAGAAACCATGAAACTAAACCACTATCCCATACCATACATAAAAATAAACTCAAAACAGGCTAAAGACTTAAATGTAAGACCTGCAAATATAAAACTCCTAGAAGAAAACACAGGTAATAAACTATTTGACATCAGTCTTAATAAGATCTTTTGGGTGTGTCCCCTTGGGCAGGGGAAACAAAACCAAAATAAACAAAAGGGACTTCATCAAATCAAAAAGCTGTGCACAGTAAAGGAAACCATCAACAAAACAAGACATAGCCTACTGGTGAAGAAGATATTAGCAAATGACATAGCCAACGAGGGATTAATATCCAAATTATATAATGAATGAGTACAACTCAATAACAAAAATATAAAAATCCTATCAAAAATGGGTGAAGGAGCCCTGGCCAGCTTGCTCTGTTGGTTTGAGTGTCCCTCCCTACTCAAAGGTTGTGGGGTTGATTCCCAGTCAGGGTGAGTATGGGAGGCAACTGATCGATGTCTCTCTCTCTCTCTCTCTCTCTCTCTCTCTCTCTCTCTCTCTCTCTCCCCCCTCCCTCTCCCTCTCCCTCTCTCAAATTTAAAAAAAAAATGGGTGAAGATTTTAAAAAATGGGCAAAGAACACAAAGACAGTTCTCAAAAGAAGATAAACAGACAGCCAACAGACATGAGAAGATGCTCAACATCGCGGGAAATTCAAAACCACTTCACCTGCAGAATGGCTGTCATCAATAAGTCAACAAACAAGTGTTGGCAAGGATGTGGAGAAACAGGAACCCTTGTGCACTGTTGGTAGGACTGCAAATTGCTACAGGCACTGTGGAAAACATTACGAAGATTCCTAAAAAGGCTGAAAATAGAACTACCTTGCAGCTCAGCAAATCCACTTCTGGGTGTGTATCAGAGAAAAATGAAAACGCTAGCTTCCCAGTCTTCAGTTACCCTCTGCAGTGTTCCTACCCAAGATGGAGCCAACAGAGCATTCTCCATCTTCCCTAGGATAGCCCTGGAAAAATAACGGGACTGTACCAACCAAGACCTAAGGAAGCACCCAGGATCATTAGGGTGGCAACATCTGCTGAGCACTATGGTGTGCCAGGCTCTGTGCTAAGCACGCGCCACCATGGGTTACAACCAACACTCTCACTGAGAGCAAATGACTCAGCGCAACTGAGAACCACTGGGATCTGAGGCATCAGCAAAGGGCTGTGAGGGAAGGAGAAGGAAGGGCTTACCACCCAGCGGGAGGCGGCAGAAACCAAATCTCAGATGGAGGAAGTGTTAACTAATGAGTAGGCTTTCGAGGGGCAGGGCAGAGCCAGGACACATCCCAAAGAGAGGGAACGATGTGCAAAGGCCTGAAAGTCCTTGGTCTATTTGAGGAGATCACCGCGGCCAGCGTGACTGAAATCTGACCCAGAGTGCCCTACATTAGTTTCACATGAGGCCCCAAAGCTAAATCAGGCCCAAAAGCTACATAAATACCCTACCTAGCAGAACAGACGTGGTAGCAAAGGCTGGGGTGTGGGGGTGACGTGACGCAATCCTGATCATTTCAGATGCCTTTACCGAATGATGCCGGGAACCCGCTGTTCCACGACACAGTCATCGATCGTTATTAAACAAAGCCCCAGGCTTCCCAATAGCTCTGGTTCAATCACACAGTGAGGGCCAGGCCTGAGGTGGGGAAGGGGACAGTGGGAAAGCTTGTGACTTTCAGTGAGGTGGACTTCAGGAAAGCCTTCGCATGAAAAAGACTGTTCCTGGCAGGTACTCTTGGCATATGCTCCACAGTACTCCATTCCCCCTGGGATTTGGGTGACATCTGCCTGTACAGGGTCAGTGCCAAAGCACCACGCTTGCTCCTCACCCCTCCCCACTATCCCCTCCTTAACTCACTGATCAGATCTTCAACCTGATTCAGCCTTTTCCTGGTCAAATAGTCCAAGTCTATGAAAAGTCTCACTAACAGGGTTCCAGGACACTAGGGATGCCAAAAATAATAACAATAACATATATATATATATATATATATATATATATATATATATATGCCTAAATACCAATGACTGGTCGACCAGACAGACGCTCAACACAGGAGCTTCCCCCTGCTGGTCAGTGCGCTTCCACAGCCAACTGCCCTTGGTTGGCCAACCTCCTGAGGTCCCTCCCCCTGCCAGCCAGCCTTGTTGGGCCAATCGCTGGCCAGGCCAAGGGACCCCACCTGTGCACAAATTTGTGCACTGAGCCTCTAGTAGTAGTAGTAGTAGTAGTAGTAGTAATAAAGCTCTCATATCTCAGAAGGTGTAGCAGGAAGATTATGAGCACAGCCTGAGCATGCCAAGAGCGGGGCTGTCTTACTTTCTAAGTAGTCTGGAAGGTCCAAGAGCTGGACAGGAAGGCTGGGAGCTGTCCTGTGTGCACAGTGTCACAACATGGGACAGCCAGCGAGGTCCTTTCCTGATGTCACCTACATCAAGTGAAATTCCAGCCTTTAACCAATTGTCCAACCCACTCCTGGGGTCCAGATGATGGAACACATATGTGGTACAAAATCCCAGGCCACACAATAATTAGCTGGCCCCAGAAATATTCCATCCCACATACACCCCACCGAGTACAAGATCACTGTCTTTTCAAGCTTCCTGACGGATGTGCACCTGGGAGAAAGGAAAAGTTCCCGAGTCCATTAGGTTGTAACCCGAGATGAGCTGACTGCCCCTGTTCCTCTCAGCATCCACCCAGGATGGCCATGAGGGCTTGGTCTAAGGAATCTCAACTCAGAGAACTTCTGACATTTAACTTAATCTCCTCTGGACCCAACTCAAGAAAAGCCTTAGAATAACGTCTGCTCTAAGATCTTTCAGGAGTTGGACATGCCACCAGGTGACCCACGCGAAAGCTCAGGACACAAACCTGCAGAGGTACATGTAAGGACACTGCTTTTCAAAGGGCATCTGTGCCTTTACAGAATCTTTTCTATCTTTTTTTCTAATGCTCATGCTTTCCGATTTCAGTCTCCAAGGGAGATAAAAGATCGTTAAAAAGATCACCTTCCTTCTTATAATATTCTAATTAACTTTTTTTTTTCTGGTTTTCGAAAGAAAAAAAAAATACAAGAAAGGTCCTTTTCAGACCGGCTTTCTGAGTGTGAGCTCTGGACCAATGCACTGGCTCTCTGTACATTTAATGTGCTGAGGTGGTCGTAACGTCAGAAGAGGAACAGCGTAATAAAACTTCTTCAACAGTCTGCTTTCAGACTTGTTATACTGGGGTAGTTCCATTGGTTAGAGTGTCACCCTGATACTTCAAGGTTGTGGGTTCAATCCCCGGCCAGAGCACATACAAGAAGCAATCAATGAACACATAAACAAATGGAACAATAAATCGATGTTTCTCTCTCTTTCTCTCTCTCCCTCCCCCTGCTCCCTCTCTCTAAAAGTCAATAAAAACATATCCTCAGGTAAGAATTTAAAAAAAAAAAGACTTGTTATACAATTTGACTTTCTACTAAAAAAACTTACTATAAACTACTTATAAAAAAATAAGATATTATGGGGGGCAGGCCCTAAAAGTCAGTATGTTTCATATGAGAAGTCTTGTCGCCCTAGCCGGTTTGGCTCAGTGGATAGTGTATCAGCCTGCAGACTAAAGGGTTCCAGGCTCAATCCCAGTCAAGGGCACATCCCCAGCAGGGTCAGAGCGGGTGGGGGGGTATGCAAGAGGCAGCTGATCAATGATTCTTTCCCATTGATGTTTCTATCTTTCTCTCCCTCTCCCTTCCTCTCTGAAATCAATAAAAATATATTTTTTAAAAAAAGTTTTGAGTTCTATCACTCACTTAGAGCTTTCTGACAACAATAATTCTATACACTGTGTCCAAACTATCCTGTACTTTAGTAAGGTCTGGCTTGACTAGATCTAGCTTCAGGCCTCGTTTACTCCCTGAACAAATGTTTTAGCACCCTCTACTGGCCACTTGTCGCATCTAGTCAGCAGCTGCCTTTCAAAGGTCAGAATGCACAGCAAGGCCACCCACGCCTCCCCCAAGCCACCTGTGCAACAGCTGAGCCAGGCGCCACTGCCTCGGAAGGACAATCCTGAGCGCCCTCCTGCACTGCTTGTTCACGAGTCCTGTCTCGCTGGCTGATTTCACAACCACCACCTGGGCCCCTGGCTGGCCTGCTCTGCACCCACCTCCAGGCCTCGTTCCTACACACACAGACTCTTCAGTGGGCTGAGCCCATAGAGGCCTCCTGCCCGGCTGCTTATCCTGCCATCTCAGGTGGGATGGGGATGTCTGGAGAGACCACCTCACCTATCAGGTTTCACCTGGACACACAGCATGAATATGATCAAATTCTTGCCCTTGGGATTACCATAGCCAGATTTTTTGGGGGGGGAGGGGAAGACAGTTAGAAGAGAAATTCTCCTTTCCCATGACTTCAGTCCCCTAGAGAAAGTGAGGTTCTGTTAATAGGATCTAACATAAGGAACCATAAACCCTATGAGATTTCAGAAAAGAAAAAAATTAGAGTTATCATGGTATTCATTATTCGATTCATTATTCAACAACACATGGAAAGAACATAAGAAGAGAAGAGCTGCCCAGGAGGTATGGCTCAGTGGTTGAGAGCATCAACCCATGAACCAGTCAAAGGCACATGACCAGGATGTGGGCTCCATCCCCAGTGAGGGCCTGCAGGATGCAGCCGATTCGTTATTCTCTCATCATTAATGTTTCTGTATATATATAAAAGAAGAGAAGAGCTAAGAATATAAAAGGTAGAGAGTTTCTTCACTCCCAAATCTTGCTAGATCAAGTTAGCGTTTAGTGAGTAAATAAGTGCTTATTAGTTTGACACCATCATCTATTGAATGAAAAATATTCTTTAGAAGAGGATGTAATACTGGCCTAGAAAGTAATTCCTGATATCCAAAGAGCACACAATTTGGTTACAAAGACCAAACCTGTCAGAGGACATAATTAAAAATGACAAAGTGCCCTATCCTTTAGTAAACATATGTATACTGGAAGTTACATAAATATACACACAGCCAAAGCTCCTCTGTCCTTCTCTCTCACATATGAAAAAATGATCATCAAAATATTAGTAACAGTCTCATCTCTGGTGGAACTTCTGATCTGTACTTTTTTTCTCCCTACTTTTCAGTACCGTTTGATTTTCCTACAACAAAAAAGTAGCGTCTTAACAAAGAGAATAGAAATAAATTAAAAACCAACTTACCAAGGGTATAAACAGAGAAAAGTATGTACAGATATAATCTTATACATAGACTGTGATCTACAAACACAGATAAAAATACGCAGAAAAAAGGACTAGAAGCAAATAAACCAAATTACTAATGACTGTTTTTCTCTAGGGCTGTGGTGATTTTGTCTTTCCTGCCTCTTATGTGCTTTCTCCTTTTCTAGAAAGCAAATCAACCTTTACTTGAAGAAATGCACTCGTGCCCTGACCAGTTTGGCTCAGTGGACAGAGCATCAGCCTTTGGACTGAAGGGTCCCAGGTTCGATTCCAGTCAAGGGCATGTACCAGTGGGGGGTGTGCAGGAGGCAGCTGATCGATGTTTCTCTCTCACCGATGTTTCTAACTCTCTATCCCTCTCCCTTCCTCTCTGTAAAAAAAAAAAAATCAATAAAATATATTTAAAAAATAAAAAGAAACACACTCATTAACAGTGATCGACCCTCGTCTGAAGAAGTCGGAGTGAACGTGCTGCGGGGCAGGGGCTGCACGCACCTGGGATGAGGGCAGTGCTGATGAGAATATCCACCTCCTTGCACTGCTGAGCGAACAGCTTCATCTCAGCCTCGATGAACTCCTTGGACATCTCCTTCGCGTACCCGCCCTGGCCCTCGCCTGACTCCTTCAAGTCCACCTCCAAGGGCTCGGCACCGAGAGACTTGAACTGCTCCAAGGCCGCGGCCCTGGCGGGCGTTGAGGGAAAGCAGCGGTTATGTTATGCCCTTAACGCAGAACCAAGGTCATCATGCATGCAGACATTGCTTAAAAGAAAAACTGTACGTATTCAAAAGTGGAGGCTTTCTTTTGATGTCTCTGATTGGACTGTTTCAATGTTTCTCTGAAGGGAATTAATGCTTTTATGATAAATATTTTTTCGAGGGGGGAAAAAAAAGCTATAGAGAATCCCAACTCCTTAGTCAAATCACAAAAGAAATGTCACTATTACCGTCTCCAGTACTTGATTGTCTCTGTGGCTCCATTATCAATGAGGATGGGAGTTCTGACCTACATTAAGGTTCACCTTCATTCAAATCACTCAAGTGGAGGTTTTCATCTGTAAATGTTCTGACTTGTGGGGGCTTTTCCCAAATAAATGACTTTTACTTTGGCATGTTTTACTGAAGTGATTTTTGTCCATAGTCCTCATTAAATTGTGTTTGAAAAAAAGCAACTTGTAAGTGGTATAAATGGCAAATGTAAAAAGCCAACACATTCAAATTATGTAAAAATACATTCCTTTTTTTTTTAAATGCTGACCAAGCATTGCGCGCTGGTTGGAAAACCAGAGCCAATAGAGATCTCAGCTCTGCGACAGACAGTGTTTAACTCAACAACACCATCCCTCAGTGAACCCCAAACACCCCCGGTGACAATCGCTGCAGCTACCTGCTAACAGTTCAAATTCCCAGGCTGCTTCCCATGCCCAGTGAATTACAATCTCAGCCCAGGCCGGGGAGCTCAGTCGGTTAGAGCATCATCTCAATATGCCAAGGTTACAGGTTCAATCCTTGGTCAGGGCACATTCAAGAATCGACCAATGGATGCATAAATAAGTGGAACAACAAATCTATTCTCTCTATCTATCTATCTAACTATCTCTATCTCTATCTCTTTCTCTCCCCCTACCGCAGATCAATAGGTAAAAAAATTTTTTTTAAAAGCCTCAGTATGGTGTTAGTTTTCAAGTCTTTTGTTTTACTTTGTTTTTTAAATTATTTCTGCTGACCTGAGTCTCAATCCTTACATTTTCTTCCACTAAGTAATACTCTTTCACTTTGAGTTGACTTTGAAAAACTGGAAGCATTTAAAGAGCTTATAGAGCAGTTTTCCACATGCTCCTTAAATTTATAAACTCCAAGGACAGCACAGCATCCACCGGAAACAAGGGTTTTGACCCTGACAGCAGTCACCAGGGCAGCACTCACCTCGTGTCGAATCCTCGAACAATGGCCCCCATGGACTTGGCTGCACCTGCAGAGGCAAGCCCAGCAACGCCACCACCAACGATCAGAATCTAGGACAGAGTTTCCAGTGAAGTTCGTTACCAACGGATTCTGAAAAATCACCCGCTGGTACCTTCAGTGTCTGGTACACAGTCAGAGCTCAACAACAAACCAGGCGGTGCTGCTGGCAGCCATCAGCTCTCCCTCAACGTTCTGAACAACAGACAACCCTTCAACCGAAGGCTGCCGCCTTTTATTTATGTTTCCTTTTTACTGAATTTATTGGGGTGACACAGGTGAACATGACACAGGTGTCAGAAGCAAAATTAAGTCTGTACGACATCATCTGTACACTGTATTGTGCGTTCACTGCCCCAAGTCACGAATCCTTCCATCACCATCAATGCCCCCTCTAACCTCCCCGCCTTCCCCCGCCCCACCCCCAAGCCGCTGTTGTAAAATTTATCAAAGGAACGCTGCTGGCAAAGGCCAACGACCTTCACTGAAAATAGCCTGACAATCAGCAGCTCAGTGTCAAAGCTGCAGCCAGCAAGATCCACAGTATGTGTGCAAAAGGTTCTTCACTCTGTGCCAGAGCTTCTTCCACTGACATTCCCAGTGTAGCCAGCATTCTAGCTACCCCTCCCCTTTCCAATGCTCAGGTCTGACCATGTCCATAAAGGACCAAAATAAGTTGCAAAGATGGGTACAACCTCGGGGAGCTCGCTTACTCCAACCCCGATTTGAGCTCAAATGTTTCTGAAAGGAAGAGCAGGTGATCAAGCACCTAATTTGAACCAATTTGAATGGCTTGTAGCTGAAATACAAAGCAATGTAATCAATATCCCTAACCCTGGGAGGATCTGAGTCAAGGAAACCAAAGAATTGCTCAGAAACAAGAGTCTCCCCTGCCTCCTAAGAAACAAAATAAGGAAAATGTTGTCTATGGTGTGGAAAGCCCTATTCTGCTTCCCAGTCAGTGGAAGGTAACTCCTTCTTGCTATGGAAGATAGGAAGGAAGGATGGGAGGGAGGGAGGGAGGAAAGATGGGAGGGAGGGAGGGAAAAGACAGAGAGACAGAGAGAGAGATAGAGAGACAGAGAGACAGAGAGACAGAGAGAGAGAGAAAGCCACCCACAGAAACTGAAGTTTATAAGTTCCTACCCACCCATCACACCCACTCTTCCTTCCCCCTCTTTAACACTATACTAGTCAACTGTGCTCCAGTGCCGCCCCCCCACCCTGGGCAGTGTCTCAAAAGTCCTATGAAAGTTGCTCTTAACAGTGATGGTTTGTTTGGGGGAGGGGGGTTCTACAAAAAAAGGTGACAAAGAGGGACCAGAGGGAACAAAGGGGCTCTGGGCTCCACGACCCGCCCTTCGGTTGTACCCCCTGAGCTGCTAGCTGGCAGGCTATTTTGAGTGAAGGTCGCTGACCTTTGCCATATCAGTGCTAAAACAATGACATGAAGTGAAATGAGTGAAAATCACAGGACAAGGCCAAGTTAGCCTCAATCAGAAATAACGGAAGACTCCACAATTTACAAGAGAGAATGAGACTAGAATCAAGGGATGGAATCTTAGAGAAGGAATGTATTCTTTCTCTCCACCGAAACACCTGTCATTCTCTCCTCCCGCATGTTTCAAGCAATTAACTAGCTTTCTCAAAGCTGGTATTGCGGGTTTTTGTTGCTTTTGTTTTGTGGTGTGGTGTTTTTTTTGGGGTGTGTGTGTGTGTGTGTGTGTGTGTGTGTGTTTTCATTTTTTCTAGGTGATTTACTTTGTGTGCGAACTTCAAGTTTATAATGACAAAGTACTTTAGAGCAGGAAGCAACCTATAGACAGGTACACTCTGCAGGTGGGTGACAGCAGGTCAAGTCCTGTTTCCTGTACCTTGCCGACCTGCTTATACTGTCAGTTAGCACACGCAGTACTGAGGGGTCACATGGAACCCACTCTTGCGCCTAGCCATGCCCACCTGTCGTCCCCTCTCCTCTGCTCTCAATCTCATGAAAGAAAGTGCACCCGTGCCCCTGCCAAATACCCCATTTCCTGTCCTCATGACCCAACATTCAACAAAAAGTGAGGAAACCAAGACAATCTTTTCAATGAACCAAAATGTCACAATCATTGGGAAACCGAGAATTTGCTGGGGTGGGGGGGGGAGAATTTGCTGAATGGTGTGTTGAAACTGTTTTTAAAAATAGTAATAATGGGCTCCACAGAACAAATCATCCAAAATCCTTTTAAGAACGCAAGTTAGTGCGTCAAAAGCAGAAAAAGGACTGACCGGAACATGGGGGAACATCAGCATGCTCTTTCTCGAGCAATCTTAGGTGGCTGGGAGCCTCCGCCATCTATCTGTACCTGCCACGAGTCACCCGGGAGTTTCCCAAACATGGGAAAACAGCTGTCTTCCCAAACTACACACTCCCTTGCCTTTAATTAATTCATATTATGAAGAAACATCAAAAGCTTTCTCTACCTTAGCTGGAGGGACCTTTCCGGCAGCCGTGATCTGACCAGTGAAAAAACGTCCGAAGTGATTTGCTGCTAATACAACGGCCTTGTAACTTAAAAAAAGAAAAGAAACAAATGCATGAATAATTCCGTAAAATGAGCAGTTCCATCACATGAAAGGCGTGAGGCTCATATAGCATCATAAGTCACCAATCACATGTTACTCATCAAAGGGTGATAGCTAACATTCTATATGGCACCTGCTATGTGTCAAAAACAGTTCCAAGTGCTGTGTATATACTTACGCCTTTAACCTTCATGACGTCATATGGATAGGTTATTTCTTCACTTATTTTCTTCACTTCACAGGTGAGGAGACTGACACACAGAGATGAAGAGACTGGCCCAAGCCCTCAGCCGGTTTAGCTCAGTAGATAGAGCATCAGCCTGCAGACTGAAGGGTCCCAGGTTTAATTCTGGTCAAGGGCACATGCCCGGATTCGGGCACAATCCCCAGTGGGGGACATGCAGGAGGCAGCCGATCAATGATTCTCTCATCAGTGACATCTCTATCTCTCTCCCTCTCCCTTCCTCTCTGAAATAAATTAAAATATTTTTTTTAAAGAGAGAGACTTTCCCAAGGTCCCTCAGCTAGTAACAGGCAGAGCCAGAAGAGCAACCCAGTATCCTGCTCAGGAGGCACATGCTAATCCATGATGCTCTCAGGCCTCTTTCTAACAAACACTGCAGGAAGTCTGTTGTCATAATAAATTAGAAATGAAGGAAAGCCCTAGCTGGTTTGGCACAGTGGATAAAGCGTTGACCTGCAGACTCAGGGGTCCCACGTTCAATTCCAGTCAAGGGCATGTACCTTGGTTGCAGGCACATCCCCAGTGGGGAGTGTGCAGGAGGCAGCTGATTGATGTTTCTCTCTCATCGATGTTTCTAGCTCTCTATCCCTCTCCCTTCCTCTCTGTAAAAAATCAGTAAAATATATTTTTAAAAAAAGAAATGAAGGAAAGACAAGAAACCGCTCACACTGGTTTTCTTTGGGTGCTGAGATGACAGGTATTCAAACTTTTTGTTTTACTTTATTAGAGTGTCCAAAGTTCTACATCGTACATATAAGAACAGAGAGAAAACTTTAAAATTAAAAGATTAGATTAGCAATATGCTTATATGTAGTAAAATTCCAATTCTAGCCTCAGACTACCAAAAATACCACTTCCCCTGATCTCTAAAGGTTGAAAGCCTGGGATTTTGAGACAGTGACCTCAGTTCAAGCCTAATTCTACCACCGATGTGCTCTGTGACCTTAGGCAACCTTCTTTAACTCACTAATCCTTGGTTTCCCCATGTATAAAGTGGGGACAAAAAAACCAGCCTCTCTCAGTGTTGTCATGAAGATGAAATGAGATAATGCATGCAAAGCACTTACCTACATACAGCCTGTCACAGTAAGTGCTTGCTAACTACAAGTGTTTTTAGCTAAAGAAATATACTATGCAACAAGAACTAGTAAATTATATCATCTTTTATTTAGGAGGATATTTTTATCACATAACTCTAACTTCATTTTCATACCATTTTACACTGTTGCACCTTCTCACTCGGTAATAAACACACTATCTTACTATTATACAACTGCTTAATTTTAAACTCCACCGCTAGCTGACAATAAAACCTTTCCTTTATAATATCTTTATAAAATATTTGATATAATAATTGGTGCAAAAGCATGCACTATTTTAAGTTAAATTACTTTAAAAGCAGGAAATAATATTTTAGAGATTATATGATGTGTTCATCTATTTCTGAATCCAAGTGATAGAAATTTTCAAAGAGCAAACATAATAGAGATTCAAAGACCATTGCAATAATTTAATTTTGGAATAAATATTTTAAAATATTCAGTTGCTATACTGAAAAAAATAAAATGAAGCTGATTACACAGAAATGTACAAGAAAATGTTGATGGTAGAAAAAAATGTTAAAAGTGGGCCTGTTTTTGATGAGAATAATAAAACTCAGAATGAACATCCATGAACTGAAAGAAATGTGTCTTCAGTGAAGTGTAATCGTGTATGTGTGTGTGTGTGTGTGTAACATGTGATTTAGACAGAAAATGACTTATCACATGTATGATAAGTATACTAGATGATTCATCTCAAACTATACCCTTTGCATGTATCAACTCGGGACATAAACAGTGATTCTTTAAATTGTGTTCCATGAACCCTATAGGCTTAAATTCCAGCCAGCCCACAGTGAGTGGGATAGAGAACAGACATGTTCTGGACCTGCCTCGTCCCTCAATTCATCTCAGGCCACTCTGCTCTTAGTGGAATTGCTTCTATGGCCTCATAATATTTCATTTGCTCAAAAGATTCTGCAGCTAAACTCCACTGAGCTAAAGCTACTGGTTTTGATAAAGACCTTTCTCAAACGTACATTTCACATGACCAAGTCAAAAGCACCCTTAAAAGTTTACATTGTAGCCTGGTTGGTGTGGCTCAATGGTTGAGGTCAACCCAGGAACCAAGAGGTCATCAGTTCGATTCCCAGTCAGGGCACATGCCCAGGTTGTGGGCTTGATCCCCAGTAGGGAGTGTGCAGGAGGCAGCTGATGGACAATGTCCCTGTCATCGATGTTTCTATCTCTCTATCCCTCTCTCTTCCTCTCTCTTTCTTTCTTTTTTCCCTTCCTCTCTCTCTCTAAAAAAAAATAAATAACAAAAACAAAAACAAAAAAAAAACATTATTTAAAAATTTACATTGTACATTTTCTATAAAAAATTAAGTCCCTCATTGCATAACATAACTCTTCTACAAACTAAATAAATGTAACAAAAATTTATTGTGTTCCTTGGTATCTCATACACAAAAATGTCTTTAAACCAACCATTTGCCATATGACATAAAGGACAACAAAATGTGTTTTTACCTTGTCGTTTTAGTTTATTGCATCTCATTTACATCCACAGTGAACAGTTAGAATCAACATAGAATCTGTGGCATATCTGATATGCTACACCTAAGATATAAAACCTCAGGAGACTTCCAGCTCATCTGTCAGAATTTATTCAGCTTATTTTTTTTTAAAGGCACTATTTTTTTTAAAACATTTTCATTTGTTGGTGCCTCATTCGTATTAGCAAACTGTCACGACTAATCGTTTTCAAACTTAAAATCTAATTCAACTCGTTTCTTAGCTGAGCTGATTTCATAAGCAGCGTCTGATTTCCAGACTTTTCACCCTCTCCAGCCAAGTGAGCAACACGCTGCCCTCAGGGAGCTATTCCTGTCCCTCCCCTGGGGCCGGCGTGACTGTGCAACCAGCCAGGCCTCTGGGCCGGACGGGCCCTGGGATCCTTCACACAGCACTGCTGGCAACATGTGCGCATGCGTCAGTGCTCCCAGCAGATGAAGTTCATTGCCCCCTTGGCCTCAGAGGTTAGAGGACACAGCCTTCAGTTATCAGCATAGGTTTTGACACCAGATAAAACTTCAAGTGCAGACATTTTCCCTATTCGTTAAATACTAGTATTTTATGAATTGATGGAAGTAAAACCTAATTAAAATGGTGAAATCTGCTAATGTGTATATGTTAGATTGAAACATGAAACTGTCACTTATCCAACCACTTTTAACCCATAAAAACAGCAATTTATGTTAACTAAGCTGGTTGTGGTAATCATTTCACTGTATATATGTATCGAGTCATTATGTTTATACCTTAAACTTATGCAATGTTATGTGTCAATTATATCTCAGGAAAGCTGGAAAAAAAACAGCAATTTCAACCTAATATATGCATGTATACACACATATATGAAATGCAGTCAATTCTTTATACAAATAATCTGACAGTCATTTCCTTTGCTGCAAGAGAGTTCTACAACCTCCTACCTAGGAAGATTACAAAGGAGAGTACAACAGAGTATAGTATGAAGAACCATTTTCTCTCTGATGACTGGGAAACAATAAAAAGACTCTTGCCCAGCCAGCGTGGCTCAGCGGGTAAACGTCAACTTACGAACCAGGAGGTCACGGTTTGATTCCCGGTCAGGGCATGTGCCCAGCTTTCGGGCTCAATCCCTAGTGTGGGGCGTGCAGAAGGCAGCCAGTCAGTTATTCCCTCATCACTGATGTTTCCATCTCTCTCTCCCTCTCCCTCCCTCTCTGAAATCAATTAAAGATACATATTCATTTCAAAAGTCTTAAAAATAACGGAAGCGCACTCTCAAAGGCTGCGCTCTCCAACCATCCTCACGAGTAAAGTCACCCCCAGAGAGAAGAGCTACAGTGAGCACGGTCTGTAACGCCGCCGTCCTGCTGTGCAGCTGGAACAGAAGGAAACCTACCCAGCAATGTTGGCCATGGAGCTCAGCGCGTCATATCCCTGAGCAATCGTGACTCTTGGAACCTGGTCCATCGCCAAAACTGTCGTTTTCCTTTTGGAAAGTTTGTCTAGCAAGTCTGGGTTTTGGGCTGGATAGATGAAGCTGATCAGTGTTCCCGAAGTCTTTAAAAGGTCAGCTTCGTGAATGTCTAATGTCGGATTAAGCATGGGGGCCCGCACCTGAGAAAAAAGCGAAATCACCGATGAAAAATGCAAACACCTTTATCATACTTTTAAGTAAAGAAGACAATGTGAATAACGCGCCAGGACTGAAATCATACTCCAGGAGTGATCTTTCAGCAAGAAATGTCTGACTACATTCCTGCGCAAGGTAAGGCACACGGAGATCTCTGACTTCTACCCTGGACTGAGGAAAGAGCACGTACAACTAAAAATAGTGCCTCGACAGGTCTGACGATGAGCTATGGAGCAGTGGCAAAATACGCAGGTTCTACAACCAGCCTGTCCTCCCAAAGCCTGTCGCTCCGACACAATGAAGAGATACTGGAATAAAGAGGAAGTTTGGGCTGTGTGCTCAAAGACGTAATTCTTGCTGAATTTGACAAACACAGACATTTGGGGTGTTGAGAAGTTTCAGAGCATGATAAGCTAAAATCTGGCTGTATGGATAGATTTATGTCGCCTTAAAATTGCAGGCGAATATAGATGAATGCAATCAACGCGGTAGCCTTGCTGAACTGGGTTGAAGGGAAAAGCTACAATAAAGTCTGTTCTATTAACAAGTATCAAATCCGTCAATGAATGCACCCTCCACATGCCTGCAGGTTCCAAATGTCCACGTTTCAAAGCCAAGTTTTTTAAATTCCATTTTACAAGTGTTTTCAAATGTTTTCTATCCAAGTTTAAAATCAGTCTTCAATGAATGTTTAGCTCCCAGTCCACAGCAGTGCTTTCAGGCAAGTAAGCATAGGGAAAACAGCGCTGGGAGCAAGTGTTAAAGGGAAACACACCCACCAATACTGGGCCCATATTTTCATGTCACAGCGTTTTGTCTCAATTGACCTATGAGACCCCTTTGTCTGTTATTCCCATTTCGGTTGTTGATCTTGGATGGTTTCAGGTTCTGGACTTTAATTTAGAGACTCTCTGACAAGGTCTGTCTCTCCTCAGTGAGTCTATACAGATTTAATGAAAAATAGGGGACAATTTCGCATTGATTCTACCAGCCACTGTGGAGTGCTGGGCTGAGACTGTCAGCATCGGAGTGAAGCCCATGGGATGTTTCCTTGAATGTGCTTTCAGACCACTAGTTCCTCAGGATGTTAGCAAGCTGGATGGAAAGAGAAGCCCCCGGGACAAGTTTATCAGAGCAAGACAGTGTTTCCATATCACAGGATCCCCAGTGCCTTCACCACGCTCACACATGGCAAATCCCTGAAAGGAACACAGCATTTCCAAAACATACGTGCGCCACACGGAGCCTTTCGTGTGAGACATCTCAGAATGTTCTCATCCCTAAAATACACATCGGGATGGGTTACCGTGATTTTTCTATTTTTCGTAAGCCTCTTTACTCTGCCAAGTTATGTTACCAAGTATCTGCACACCTATAAAAGCTTTAGCTAAGTTTCAATTTATCTCCATGTCATACGTTTTACTTCTCGTTTTCTGTAGAAAACAAAAAACAAAACAACACTTTTGTGCCTGCTGCAAGAACCACCTACTTAAGACCCTATCAAGAGAGTGGAGTTTATGTAAAAAAAAAAAAAAAAATGGGGGGGGGGTGATGTTTGATTGCTGAGAAATTAACAGGGGAAAAAAGCTAACCTTGAAAGTGAGGAGCTTATTTTAATAAATTAACCTGGTAGTCATGCTCATATAATCCATACTTCCCTGCCTGCCTTGGCTGCAGAAGGCTTAGGAATTTAAGTTAATGTTCAGCTCTAGTAATTATCCCTGCTAGACTCATCACACAGCCTCTCTGCCTTTCCCTATATGAAATTTATTGCTCAAGTTCAATCCATTTCTATTACATCTGAGAGCTTTTCTATTAAAGTAGATGGGCTACTCTCCACTCGGCCCGGTGCTGCTTTCTCCAGGACAATCCTGCCCTTTCTAAAAATAGCACTGACGTCAGATAAAACACTGTTCCTTCCCAAGATCACTGCACATTCAGTCCCAGGAGGAGCTCCGTGACTTCCTTCTATTTCAGTAGCAGTTAAATGCTCGCCTGTGCACATCTGGGACATGTACGAACTCTGGGGTGCCAATGTCCCTAGCCAATGTACAACGGAAGATCGTTTTCTCTCTTTTCATGGTTAAATACAGATCACACGGCCTGAATATTCACAACATACGATCATTTCTTTGAGAAAAAGGCTTCGTTTGAAATATGAAAAGCTCTAACAAAAAAATGGACAGTTAATTTTTCCATGCAAAGAGTTTGAAAAATCTGTATGCCATAACGGGGGTCGAGGGGCGGGGGGTTGGAGGATAATTACTTTGACCACCAAATCCGAGGCCAGCACTTCCTTTGTTCCTTGGATCTGGGCACCTGCTGCTCTGTAGTGATCATCTGAGAATTTGGACGCTTCGCCAGCACCCGATTCCACAACAACGTTGAAACCCTGCTTGACCAAGGCCTGAACGCCTGCAGGAGACAATGCCACTCGCTTCTCATTTTGGAAAATTTCCTTGGGGATCCCAACAGTCAGTTGCTTGTATGGAATTCCTACAAACAAAGCCAAAGTAATAAGAAAAAAAGAACATCTGGTAAACAATGTTTCAATAACAGAGTTCAGAAAATGGATACGGGCAAACTGTTCAAAGTAGACTGTCCATGCAAGTCACTGTTCAAAATCATGATCCTGATTCAGAACCTTAACTCTTTGACCTTTTTTGTTGGTAGGTAAGCTTTTATGCTCACTCTCCTGAAAACTCCAGATATTTTATTTAACCAAATGGCTCTCTTCAAGACACACGACTCGCTTAGACCACTCACCATGCTGACTTCACTCTTCAAATTAACCCTCCCGGGTGTACCATCTCCTTGCCCTTACTTTTCCGGAAGACTGAGGAGTAATGGGCTGCTGTGAAGAACCACCCCCTACTAGACACCCAAAGTCACCTTCCTGACGATGTGGCCACAGGTAACACCTCACAGATTTCCAGGTTCTGTATTTTGAGACCTGACATTTTCAGCCACAACTCAATAGACCAGGAACCAGGAGCCAGGCCAAAAATAAGAGTCAGACAGGAGAAGACCCAGAGGCCTCTGAGATGACTTACACAGGAGCTTTGCCAAGGTACACTCTGCCGGCCAGTGACAACCAACCCAAACAGGTTCTCTCTCAGGAAGTTGAAGGGGAGACCCTCAGAAAGGACCCAGAGTGCGTCGGCGACCAGTGGGCATAGTGTGGGGCAATCTAAGGGAGGTGGGCAAGCAATGGCACTACTTGAGGTAGAGATGCAAGGACAAAAGATGAGTCAGAGCCATGAAATCCAGAATACCACCCCACTTCTCCGAGAACGAGATAAAGGGCTGCTGGACTCCACACTTCCCAGTCCTTACAGTAAGTCCTCTCCCTAAAATACAACCTGGTGCGACTCTGCTCCTTGCAACCCAAAAGCCTGTGTAATATAGCCCTAAAGAATGTGTGCACAGCTCAGACCAGCTTTAGCTAAAGTACATTAGTTTCTTATGTCGTTTTACTCACAAGTGAATATAGACAGGTGTGTGTTTTTAATAAGAAGGATTTGCCTCTATATAAGTTTTATTAAAGTTTAGGAAATCTAGCAACATAAATTCTGATCATATATAATTTAAAAATAAACCCAATTACCTCTACAGAGTAACTTAGTGAGACGTTAGAGAACTATGTCAACCTAAGCATATCTGCATTTGAACAGTCTGAGATCCCACACTACATAAGCAGTACTAATTGGTAGTAAACTCAAGGCAAATATATGCTGGCTCTTACACTCTACTTGAAGGAGAGAAAAATAATTTAAAAAAACTGGCAAATATTTTGGATTGATCTACTACTCACGTATCTAACAATCTCGGATTATATAGGCCCTAGATACCAAAGACAATGGAAATCACATCAAAAGGACTCAAGAAATAACCTGAGAAGGCCGAATAGGGCACAATTTGAGCGTCATAAAGAATAATAAATAATTGTAACATAGTAAAATGCACCTAAGGGTGTTAAAATCTAGGGATTTATGATAATACTCAAAAAAAATAAATATTTTGTAAAATCTTCACGGGTCTGCTTCGGAAGAAGGAATGTGTGGTAGGCAGAATTATGGTCTCAAAGATAAGCCACGTCCTAGTCCTCAGAACTGTGACTCTGGTCACAATACCTGGCAGAGGAGAATCTGGTTTCAGATGGAATTCAGGTTGCTAATCAGCTGACCCTGAACTAGGGAGATTATCCTGGGTTATCTGAGTGGCCCAATGTAATCACAAGGGTCCTTAAATGTGAAAAAAGGGGGCACAAGAGTCAGAGTCAAAGAGTAATCTGACGATGCTATGCTGCTGGCTTTAAGGTGGAGGAAGTGGCTATAGCTAAGAATTGTGGGCCATCTCCAGAAACTAGAAGGGGTAAAGGCAGTCCTGCCAACACCTGGATTTAAGCCAAGTGAGGGCCATTTCAGACTCTGGCTTCCAAAAGTGTAAGACAATAAGTTTGTGTTGTAGGATTGTAATCATTTGTTATATCTGGGATAGATTCATAAGAGAACCAATTGATTATTACCAAAAGCAGTAAATAATGGGAAAGAATCAAACATCCCACCTTTCCAGTACAATCTTGGGGTAACTAAATAATAGAGGGAACGTTTTTTCTTCATAGTAAAAGTCTAACTAATAAACAGCAATAAAATGATGGGCCCTGGCCAGACAGTGCAGTTGGTTAGAGCATCATTCCCATGTGCCAAAACTGAGAGTTTGATCCCTTCAGGACACATACAAGAATCAACCAAAGAAAGCATGACTGGGAGGAACAACAAATCGATGTTTCTCTCTCTGTCTCCCTCCCTCTCTCTCTCTCTAAAATCAATAAATAAGATTTTCAAAAAAAGAGAAAGAGCCTGCTAGTGTGGCTCAGCGGTTAAGCGTTGACCCGTGAACCAAGAGCTCACCAGTTCATTTCCTGACCAGGACACGTGCCAGAGCTTTGTGCTCAATCCCCGGTAAGGGCCATGCAAAGGCAGCCAATCGATGTTTCTGTCTCTCTATCCCTCTCTCTTCCTCTCTCAAAATCAATAAAAAACATATTTTTTAAAAACAGAGAAATATACGTAAAGGTTCTAGTACAAAGTGCAGTAGCCTTTAAAGAAAATAAAAAGATAGAATGATAGAATATCACCAATTTTTAAACCCCTGAAATCATGGACTTAGTTAATCGTCAGTCAGATGGCTGCTACAGCAGGTGAGTGAAAAACAGGCAGGAAGTTCATAATGGATAGATCACACTGACACCATCTAAACTCATGGATTCACCTTCTTGATATAATGTAATGGATGACACACAGCGTCACCTGGGAAGTGTTCTTGCTCAATACACCAAACGTGACTCTGGTCCGGCCTCTACATCCAACTAAACGTTACAGAAAATACAAGGCACAGAGAAACTGGTTACGTAACACCAAGGGAATGCAGTCAG
Source organism: Murina feae (assembly GCA_004026665.1). NCBI lineage: Eukaryota > Metazoa > Chordata > Mammalia > Chiroptera > Vespertilionidae > Murina > Murina feae. The sequence continues at coordinate 20,784 of PVJC01020560.1, forward strand.
GCAAACCTAGAATGTGAGAAATTCCACAAGCAACAGCTCAATTCCTCCACAAATAAAGAAAAGGCGAGGAAGGGAACTATAGATCAAAGGAGATTTAAAGACACAGCAAGTGAAATACAACCTATGGACTGTGTCTGGCTCATTATTTGAACAAAGCATCTGTGAAAAAAAGGAAAAAGAAAAAAAATTTAAGAAAAAAAGTGAAAAATTTGAGAAAATATGGACGTGACTGGAATTACTTTTCATGCTTTTCAATGTAATAATGAAATTGTGGCTTTATTAGGAAAAATAAATAAAATCCTTTATCTTTTAAAGATACAAAGTAATTACCCAGGAAATAGTCCAGAATCAGAAATAAAACAAAAAGATAAAGTCTTATACATCTTGAATACAGAGCTGCTGGTGCCTGTGCATTTACTCACAAGGACAGCTGTCATGTCCGCAGTGGGGTTATTTCCTTTTACTTCACACATGATATTTCGCACTGGATAACCTGGCTTTCTAAGAAACAGCTTTAAAATCTGAAGCCAACGTTGAGGACTCCCAGGGGCAGGGACCCTGCCAACAGTGACTCGCCGTGTGAGCACAAGGAACGCCTGTGCGATCTCTTCCAGGCAGACGTGAGGAGTCCAAAAGCCCCGCAGCTTAGGGGCCAACGCACGTGTCAATCCTACGAACCCAACTTTAAGAGCGTGTTATTCCATGTGGCAAAGACTTCCTGTTGCCCCCCGGACACCCATTCTGTTCCTCCACCTTAGAGACAGAATGCCATTTTTGGTTGGGACTGTCGCCATCTGGGATGCAAGACGGAAGGCCCAGGTCTCCGTGGCAGTGCATATGGCCACTGGTCTGTGTCCTGGCCAGTGAGGACACAGTGAGAGCTGGGAAGGTCTTGGGGTACGGTGCTTACAGGGACCTATCTGGCTCAGCGTGGAAGGGCCCCCTTTTAACCTTTCCTCCTTCTGGCCTGCACCCCTGAACAGAAGGGGGGCTTTGCAGAGCACAAAAAGGCTTCAGCTCTTACCCTGAGTGAGCTAGAGAGCTAGTGGCAAATTTTGAGTAGAAGAGGGGTATGTTTTCATTTTAAAAAGAGGACTGTCGCTCTCATATACAGAACAGACTGTAGGGGGACAGAGGCAGAAAGCGCAGAGGTCATTTAGAAGACTAGCGACAGCTGATGGTGGCTCGGACCAGAATGCAACAGCGGTGGCGGTGAGGAGAGGACAGATTCTCCATACAAGGCAGAGCTGACCTGCCCCTACTAGGAGGACCAAGGGAGACTCTGAGGTTTCTAACCAGAGCAACCGAGATGAAGATGCCGTTTACTAAGCAGAGAAGCGCTGCCACAGATGAAGTAACACACTTAGCTCCTAATTCTTGGCGCAGGTGCGCCTTATATGGTACAATCCTCCAAAACCGACCAGGACAGAGAAGGAGCTGTTAGGAGAAGGGGTTACTGTGAACAGTACTTCCCAGGGTTCAATTCCGCTGGTTCGCCCTTTTTCTTTTTCCATTACCTTTTCTCCTCCATTAGTACTGACAACCTGGAACTTCTCCTAAGAAAAGTGCTCATTAGCTCTTTTTATGCAAATTGACTGTCCCACAAGCTCCAGCCTGGAAACGGCATGCTCTGCCTTTTTCCATCCTGGGAGAGCTATGTGCTCCCACGACTTGAAGGCTGACTTCACATGCTCTGAAGTGAGACTTTACCTGGTTTTGCGGGGGATTTACACCACAGTGCCTGATGCGTATGAAATGTTCGTAAAAGCTCCTTCTTCCCAGGCACAACCTTGCAGGACCCCAAATTGCTAAGTAAAGGGCACGAACAGCTGGTCACCACTGTTTTCAGGAGGTTGGCCATGTTCAGAGCAGTCCCCAACTTTCCGAATCCCCAATTTTCTTGAAGGTAAATCACTAAGAGAAAAGAGAATAGAATATTTATGTGCTGAGAAAAGCATACTTTGTTTTTTGAACGCCAAAAAAAAACATTAACATTAAAAACAGACTAATGCAAAGAGCTTGGAATAGAACGGTTCTACGTAGGCATCTACAATGAATTTCTTTGCCAAGTTTTTTACTGACAGGAGGTGCTTCAAAGGTTTCTTTCCAATTCCAGTATTTAAGGGTTGAAATCCATTTTCCCACTTAAACTGTTACAAACTCACTATTCGATTCAGCGTCTAGATCACAAGCATGTAACTGATGCTTAATGTAGCTGGAAAGTTTTAAAAAATTGCTACAGAGTCCAGTCCCCTCTTATCTGAAAGTTATTTCTAAGTCTGCATGTCCAGCAAAAAATTGTGTATAATCAAAGTTACCCTTGAATTTCGCTTATATTATCTAAAATACTGTGTGGTGTAATAGTAGCTTGTTTATTTTTTAAATATATTTTTATTGATTTCAGAGAGGAAGAGAGAGGGAGAGAGAGATAAAAACATCGATGATGAGAGAAAATCATTGATCAGCTGCCTCCTGTATGACCCACATTGGGGATCAAGCCCACAACCTGGGCATGTGCACTGACCTGGAATCAAACCATGACCTCCTGGTTCATAGGTCAATGCTCAACCACTGAGCCACACTGGCTGGGCAGTAGTCACTTGTTTAGATGCCACATTGCACAGAAAACACAGCATCCTATTCAGTGAGGCAGGATGCTCGTTCTGTGCAAGCCCTCGAACTGAGACTGTATGAATGTGAGACTCATATCTGCTGAGTGCACATCTCAAGAAAATCAAACATGTGTGGGACATGACTCCAATAAAAAAGAGAAAAATCCCAGTGTGTGCTTGTAGATGAGGGTGTAATAGGAAGCTCTTCTGTCAGTGGTCCTCCCAAGTGGCCACTTTTGCCAGCTCTAACCAGGCTGAGGGAAGTGTCATTGACCTTGGCTGTTATTGAACTAGGCTTCTGGGCTACCTCCACAGCAGATCCCCAGGGGTTCATGGAAAGTCTCCATCATCCCCAGGATTTCCAATGTTTCCCCATCCTTCTTTTCTTTTCCTTTAAAATTGGGGAGAAGCAGGGGACCTAGAACTCTATCGGTCAAGCTCAGCTGATTCCACCAACTGTCCATTTACACTCTGCACCATCACATGGGCCCCAGGTGCCCAGCATCCAATCCCAGCAAATTCCATAAATATTCTTCCCACCTCCATAAGAAGGAGGTAGGGGGGTCTAGCTCATTTTTCATTTCAGAACTGATGCCACAACTTCCAGAAGCAACTTCTTGCAACATTGAGAATGGAAATCCTCAATCCAAGTGGTGCTGATTCTTAAAATGACCTTTCATTTAACAACCATGTACTGAAGGCTGAGTCTCAGAGGCACAGCCATTAGGAGCATCTGAAGAATCAAAGTGGGACAGGTCATATGCTTGGAGATAAGAAAAATCAACAAGTAATAACACTCCAAAGCAGAGTAATGCAAGTCCAAAGTTCTTGGAGGGATCAAAGGAAATCATGTTCAAAAAGGAGAAGGGAAAAGCCCTGACCAGGTAGGTGAGTTGGTTAGTGTCATCCCAAAATACCAAGGTTGTGGGTACGATCCCCAGTCAGGACACATCCAAGAGTCAACCAATGAATGCATTAATGAGCAGAGCAACAAAATCAATAAATGAAACCAATAAATAAAATCTCTCTAGTAAGAAGAGATCAAAGAACGTGTGTATGCATATATGCATAACCCATGGACACAGACAATAGGGTGGTGAAGGACTGGGGTGGGTGGGCAGTCTAGAAGGGGTCAATGGGGGAAAAGGGGGACATATGTAATACTTTCAACAATAAAGATTTAATTTAAAAGAAAATCTCTCTCTCTCTAAAATCAATCCATTTTTTTAAAGGAAGGGAAAGGTGTTTGAGATGGAGAGAGTAAAGTGAACATAAAGTTAAGGCAGAGGGAGCATGCAAGATGTGTTCAGACATGCAATCAAAAATGCACAAGAATAACCCTTTGCATTGTAATAGGTTTTGTATTTTCCAAGTGTTTTCACATTATGTCATTTCATTTCAGTCCTAAAGTATTCCTGAGTCCCATAAATACTCTCCTCATTCACTCATAGGTCACTTCTGGTGTCATTCACGGCTGAGAATGCAGAGCAAATGATTCAAAACACCCATTCATTCAAAACATTCACTGAATCTATGCCAAGAACCAAGAGAGAAACGAAGGTATATAAAAGATACGTCTTGTCTGACGGAGATTTCTAGTCCTCTCCTAACCTTCCCTTACTGGGTCACCCTAATCCCCAACAAAGTCTGTCCTTTGGGGCTGACAAGGCCTACCCAGACCTCATCCTCGAAAACACAAAGCTAGCAATCACAGAGCCCATGCAGGTGTCTAAGTCTGCCATTCACTCACTGTTTGACCTGAATCTGTGCCTCAGTTTGCTCCTCTAGCCGGTTTGGCTCAGTGGATAGAGCATCTGCCTGCGGATAAAGGGTCCTCAGTTCATTCCCGTCAAGGGCATATGCGGGAGTTGCGAGCTGGATCCCCAGAAGGGGGTGTGCAGGAGGCAGCTGATCAATGATTCTCATCATTGATGTTTCTCTCTCTCTCTCTTTTCCTCTCTGAAATCAATAAAAATATTTTTAAATAAATAAATAAAAGGAGTACAGGAAAGCTCCTTTGTTAGACTCTAGACATTTTATGATTAGGTGAGATTTTGAATATTTTAAAGCTGAAGTCCTACTCCGTGGCCTGGAGTCTAGATTTGCCCTCCTACTTGGAAAACGGTAATTTAATGTTAAGCCGGTCCCCTGGCATCAGATGTCAATAGGGCCAAAGCCTTCAGAAGTCAATTTCTCCCCAAAACTCCACTTGATTCGAGTTATGAACATACAGCACAGTGATCAAGAGTAGTTCATTGGCAAGAGCAGTCCCTATCACTAAGCCTAAACCAAATACAAATGACCCTGAAAGATATTCAGGGACTAAATAGCTGAACCACGTTATCACAGCTGTTACTTGTTACCAAAGATAGTATTCCATCATAATTGTCACACTTTCCCCTATCTTGGCTTTAAAGCAACGGGGAAAACTTACAACTCAACATTGAAAAGGGGGGGAGGGGGGTAAGTGGCATTCATATGATCCCCTTTAATGTAAGCTGTTTGGGTAACTTTCTCCCCTCAAATCCTTGAGTTAAGCACCTGAGAGAGGAGACACCAGAGAGGCTAAGAGGGTGAACTGGGGATCAGAAGCCCCCCAGTCGGCAATATATTAGCTGTGTGGCCTTGGCAATCAGTCACGTCACTTCTCTCTACCTCATCTTTAAAAAGGAAATAGTAATAACAGCACCTACCTTACAGGGCTGATTGTGAGAAGTGAAAGGATACGCTATCTCTATTGCTAGTTTTATTCCTTTTGGTATTACCTCCGGCTCAGTGATTTGCACAATACAGAGGAAATCAACAAGCGGTTTTTGATTGAATGAGCGAACAGCCAGAGCTAGGCAACCTGAAGCCCGGGTATCTATGGGGCATGGTCTCCAAGGAGCTTCCGGAAACTTCGTTTGAAAAGGATATGCTGTGTAGCCTTGCAGAAAACTAATTCCATCGGCAAAGGTAAGCAGCCTAGGTACCCGTGCTGATAAGTAATCCTGAACTGACCATTCAATAAAAATTTAAAAAACAGCCGAAAAGGTTTGCAAGTTACAAGGGCGCTATGGAGAAAGGGGGGTGCATTTCTTCCAATTTATTTTTAATATATATTTTTCTTGTTGATAGCATTATAGATGTCTCCCATTGCCCCCCCCCCCGTTCCGCCCACCTTGGGGCGCATTTTAAATAAAAGTGGCCACGCAAGCCCCACCTGTCCGAATAGAGCCTGTCCTTACGAGACTCCCTAAAACAGATCTGGGAAGGGCTGCCCACACCACAGGGCGAATAAAGGACGCTTGCGCCCGTAAACAAGTCGTGCCTTTAACGCGCCACATACCAACCAAGGACGCAGCACCCTGCAGAGCTCAGCAGCGTGACCTCGCCCAAACCCACCGCCACCGAAAGGGCCGTGGCCGCTATTTATAACCTTCGCCCGCAGCCTCTGGAGGCGGGCTGCACAATGTCACTCCGCCCGGAGTTCAAATCCCCGGCCCGGACCCCTCTCCGCGCGCCAGAGGGACCCCCAGGAGCCGCCCCGACACAAACACACTCACAACTTTCCCTCCTATGTCTCCAGCCCGTCACCTACCCCGAATCCCATCAAGGTCCAAGCACCATTTCGGGCATCCGGCTGCCTCCTCTCTCTGGGTGCACCCCTATGGAGAGTCCTCGGTGACCTCCCCCCTTCCTGCCATCTGGCGGGCCGAAACGACCCCTGCAACCTCCGCCGCACCCCCAAAGCCCCAAGCCCTATTATCTGCACCGCTGCCACCTCGCCCCCGCTCCCAGGGGTGAAGTGGCCGGGCGGGGAGCGGGGCACCCAGGTCCCGAGCCCACCGCGCCCAGCGGCCCCAGCAGGAGATGGGAAAGCAGGCCCTGCAGGCTCGGTTCTTCCTCCCCGGCCAGCGGGCGTCCAGGTCCCAGCCCACCCCGCCCCCTTCTCCTTGACAGCTCTCCTTCCCGGGGTGGGGGGGACCCCCATCGTCGATCGTCGCTGCGAGCCCTGTGCGCCGACCCAGCGGCGCCCCTTCCCCAGCTGCGCCCTGGGCGCCCCGCGCAGCCCGCGCCCCCGCTCACCTCGGCGGCGTGGAGGCCGGGCTTCCGCGAGCGGCGCTCGGGGGACCGCGAGGGGACGCCGCGCTGGCCGACCCGGGCTGGGGCCCCGCGCTGCTGAGCTCCAACCCGGAAGCACAGCCCCAACCCCGCGGGGGCGGCCACGTGATGGCGACGCGTCTACCCCCGCCACCGGCCCCGCGACCCCTCCCCGCCTCCCCCCCTCCAAGGGCCCGCCAGCCCGCCGTGGGTCCGGGCTGCAGAGCGACCTCACCAGATGCCCCGCGGGCGCGCAAGGCCAGGTACCCCCGAAGCGAAGCGCCTTTGTCCCGGCGCCCGCTGCCCCCCGGCCCCGCCTCCGCGCTCCCCCTCGGCCCCTGCGCGGCAGCCCAACCTGGAGCCTAACCCGGTTCTGGGCTGCACTTGCTCCCTCCCTCTCCCCGGAGAGCCGCTGACAACGTGTGACTTCCTCCCCAGCGTCCCACCGGGGCACCGGAGAGGGTAATGTAACTCCGTCCCTCCACCTCTCCAGGAAAAATCAGAATTTCTGTAACCAGAGAGGACCCGAAAGGCAGCGGGGAGGAAGCCGGGGGGCGGGGAAGGGCAGGATGGGGGCGTTTTGTTTGTCCTTTCTGGCCGGGGAAGGAGAGTTAAATTCCTCGGGAAAGACGTGAGGGCCTGAAAATGAACGCACATCCGCGCCTTCCGAAGGCTGGTATCCAGGCCCCTTGGAGGCTGTGTGTCCCCACCGGGCCTCGGCTGGGCTGAGCAGCCAGACTCAGGACTCCAGAGCGTAAGGGCTTTGCACGCAGTTCTGCGACTCAGTCTGCGGATGTACTCTGATTAAAAGGAGGAGGAATGACATATAGAGCATAAAATGGCCCGTTTCCCCTAAAGCCGCATCATCGGGAGGCGTCGGTAAGAGAGGTCACTGTTTTTCACTTTAATTGGCATATCTAAGATGGGGGGGGGTAATTATGAACCTAAAACATATATTCCGTATTCTTAAAAAGAAATAAATCGCAGGGAAACCCTTATTTTGAGAACATCTCTTGTGTTTAACTAGCCCAGAGGTCATTCAACTAATGGACTCTCACTGTCATGTCCCTGTAAAACATGGCCCTGTCCTAGGAGAGTTCACACACAGGAAGAGACACAGCCAGGTGTTTTAAAATCATAATGAACCATGATTAGTGCAACCAGAGGGACGGGTTCCAGATACTGTAGGTACAGTGAGTCAGGAATAATGGATAAGGCTTAAAACTAAGATCCTTTTGCAAGATATGTAAGACAAATCCTAACGCTACATAATTTAAACATGTACAGTGCTGCACGTCAATACATCTCAATAAAACTAGGGAAAAAAACTATTGTTTTAAAATATGTGTGTGTTGTGTGTGTCTTAGGGGTTTGCTTTTTTTTCTCTTCAAATCTTAAAAGTCAGTGGTTCTCAACAGGACGGTTTTGTCCTTGGAAACGTTTGAGTACCCTGCAGAGCTCTAGCGGGTAGAGGCCAGGGATGCTGCCCAAACTGTACATTACACAGGACAGCCCTTTACAACAAAGAAGTCTGACCCCAAACACCAAAAGTTCTAAGACTGAGAAACAGTGGCTTAAAGAAATGTTCAG